>CAWUPB010000983.1:497500-502500 GCA_963924115.1 Dovyalis caffra | reverse complement strand
GGGTCCTGCGAGCAGCGCGCAGTGGACGCGAGCCGCCCCGCAGGGAACGCGTGCTCCGCCCGCAGGGGCCCGCGGCGCGCCCCCATTAGGTCCGCGAGCGGCGTGTAGGTCGCATGCGAGCCACCCCGCGTGGTCACGCGTGCCACCCCGCAGGGGTCTACGTGCTGCTCCGCTAGGGGCACGCGAGCCGCCCCGCAGGGGCATGAGTGCCGACCCGACGCACGTGGGTCCGCGAGCGGCGCGCGCAGTGGCATGCGTGCCGCCCCGCGAGGGCATGCCCGGCAGCCCGCGCGGGGTCCGCGTGGTAGCCCCCGTGGAGCCGGGAGTGGGCGCGCAGCGGCATGCATGCCCGCCCGTAGGGGTTCTACGAGCCACCCCGTACGAGGGCGCAGGGGCACGCGAGCAAAGGGCACGCGGGTGTGCGAGCCGGTCCGCAGGGGCATGCGTGCCGGTCCGTTGTGGGGTCCGCGAGCCAGCCCGCAGTGGTCATTCGAGCTTCCACGTCCAACGTCCGCGAGTGGGCCGCGACGGGGCGCGCACGGGGCCCGCGAGCCACCCCACGTGGGGTCTTCGAGCGAGGCGCAGGGGCCCGCGAGCCGGTGCACCTCTGTCTCGGGCTTCGGGCCCACAAGAGCACACGGCCCCCCGTGGCATGATATACCGCAGTCCGCAGCCCCGCGCCCCCGCCCTAAGGCCCTAAGTGCCCCAACCCCCAAGCCCCAAGGCCCCGTGTCCCGAGCGCTGGGGCACACGTGCCACCTTACTGCATGTCCGCATGCCACCTCGCATGGGGTCTACATGCCGAGCGCGCAGTGCGGCATGCGTGCGCCACCCGCAAGTGGCCGGGGAGCGGGCGCGCAGTGGCATGCATGCCCGCCCGCAGGGCCCCGCGAGCCGCCCGCACGGGGGCGCAGTGGCATGCGAGCAGGGGCACAGCGGGTGTGCGAGCCGTCCGCACGGGGCGCAGGTGGCACGCGAGCAGGGCACGCGGTGTGCGAGCCGGCCGCAGGGCATGCGTGCTCGGCCCGCAGGGGTCCGCGAGCCGCCCCGTAGTGGTCATTCGAGCTTCCACATCCAACGTCCGCGAGGGGCCGCGATGGGGCGTGCACGGGGCCTCGCGAGCCAGCCCCACCTGGGGTTTCGAGCGAGGCAAGCAGGGGCCCCGCGAGCCGGTGCACCTTGCCTCGGCTTTGGGCCCACAAGAGCACACGCCCCTCGTGGCATGATATACCGCAGTCCGCGCTCCGTGGCCCCCGCCCTAAGGCCCCAAGGCCCCAACCCCCAAGCCCCAAGGCCCCGAAGCGCTGGGCACACGTGCCACCACATGGTGTCCGCATGCCACTCACAGGGGTCCGCGAGCGAGCGCGGGCAGTGGCACGCGCGCCGCCCGCAAGTGGCCGGGAGCGGCGCGCAGGTGGCATGCATGCCCGCCCGTAGGGTTCCGCGAGCCGCGACGCACGGGGCGCAGTGGCATGCGAGCTAGGGCACAGGGGTGTGCGAGCCACCCGCAGGGGCATGTGTGCTCGGTCCGCAGGGGTCTCGCGAGCCGCCCCCGCCAGGGGGCATGCGAGTGGGCCTCGCAGGGGTGTGCGAGCCAGCCCGCAGTGGGCATTCGAGCTTCCACGTCCAACGTCCGCGAGGGGCCGCGATGGGGCACGCACGGGGCCTACGAGCTAGCCCACGTGGGCTTCCGAGCGAGGCAGCAGGGGCCCCGCGAGCCGGTGCACCTTGCCCGGGCTGGGGGCCAACAAGAGCACACGCCCCCGTGGCATGATATACCGCAAGCCTCGCAGCCTCGCGACCCCGCCCTAAGGCCCCAAGGCCCCAACCCCCAAGCCCTAAGGCCCCAGCCCCGTGCGCGGGCGCAGAGCGAGCGGCTCGCGTGTGTTTTTTTTAAGTGGATTGTCGGCTTCCCTATGCGAGAAATATGCGAATTTCGCTACGTGCAGGGTAGACACTACTAGGTCCCGTGTGTCACCCCCCTCTAAAAAATTCAATATTTTTTATTTTGAGCCGATATTTTGTACACTCGGCGGGAAAAATCCAATCTATTTTCTGGAAAGTTTTCAGAATTTTCCAACTTAGGAAATTACACTTTTCTATTTTTTGATCTTTAAGATTGCAGAAAATCGAAAAAAATAGAAAATAAGTCGGAACGATGCCAAAATTTTGGCAGTAGCCCAATAATAGTGTTTTTGATTTATCGGGACGGCTTTTTGTGTGAAGTGGTCCAGCTATTTCATTCCGGAATGCACAATTTTGTGTAACTCGGCCCCGCGGCCAATCCCAGCTCCCTGGCAAAGAATCGCGCGTCACCTCCTTTAGCGCACTAACCCATTCAACGTGCGCACGGCCGCGCGCCCAGTGTCCGCAGGGTGCCCGCCAGCCGCGCGTAGGGGCCTCGCGAGCAGCCGCACGCCGCGCTTGCGCCGGAGGCCCGAGAGCGAGGTCGCCCAACACGCGCAGGGCCTCGCGAGCGGGCGTGCGGAGCCGACGCCGCGTGCCCGCCGCCGCACGCCGCATCTCCCGCCGCCTCGGCTCCAGTGCCTAAACTCGTTTCGCGAATGGGGCATGCGCCGGCACGCACGTCGAGTATTTGAAAGGGACCGGGGCCTTTCCTATAGAGCGATATGTAACTTTTCAGCTCTAGCAGAGGTAGATGCAACAATGTCCCGACAAGTCTCCCCCGCTCTAAGAATTTCAATTCTTCGTATTTTGAGCTGAAATTTCGATCACACGTTTGGAAAAATACAATCCACTTTCTCAAAAATTTCCAAAATTTTGCGAGGTCTTGGGGAATGCTTTTTCCTTTTTTTTTTATTTTTGGGTCGACTAAAACGCAGTAAAATCGGGGAAAATAGAAAATAACCCGGAACGTTGCCCCTTTTTTTGGGGACGACAATAAAATTGTGTTATGGAATCATCGAATGCTTTTGTCCGAGAGAGACCGAATTTTCTTGTCGGACCGCGGAATGCCGAGTCTCTTGCATCCCGCGGCAAGCCCCCGCCGCCCGACCTCCCGTGGTGCACAGGGCCTCGCCAACTCTCACGCGCCCGTGCACCCGCCGCCGGCACCATGGCATGCCCTCGGCTCGCACGGCCAGTGGGCCGCCTTGCTCCCGGGCAGCTGGCCCGTGGCCTCGATGCCTCCCGAGCTCGCCCTCATCTTTCGGCGCTATAAACATTTATTTCCCGAGGGTCTCGAACGGTCGTATCCCTTAGGCCATGGAAATGCCCCTAGGACTCGGGAAGTTCCGTGTCCTTCCCTTACTCTCGGGACTTGCCCCCGGGTACTTCGGTCGCGGAATCACTCCGGTCCGTGGTGAAACGAATCCCGGAGTTTTGCGAGCACGGATGCGTCTCTTCGAAATTGTACTTCAAGGCGGCCCTAGAACTTGAACATACGGGGAAAGCATCGTGGTGCGTTTCTCGTTTCCCGAAAAATACCAATCGAAGTTGAGGGTTTCTTCAAAAAGCATTCTCATTGATTTTCGCCTATTGCTCGATGGGAATTGTACTTTAAGGCGCGCCCACGTAGCCTCGTTCATCGCGAGGGCTTTAGCCAATCCGCACGTGCCTCCGAGGCCACTAGGCCCCTACCGTAGGTCGACAATCAAACTGCAGGCACACGCATCCCACGTAGCTCGGATTCCGACTTAGAGGCGTTCGAATCATAATCCAAAGACACCGGCAGCTTCGCGCCATCGGCTTTTCAACCAAGCGCAATGACCAATTGTGCGAATCAACTGGCTCCTCTCGTACTAGGTTGGATTACTATTATGACGCTATCATCGCAGGGTAAAACTAACCCGTCTCACGATGGTCTAAACCCAACTTCATGTTCCCTATCGTGGGTGAACAATCCAACACTTGGTGAATTCTCGCTTCACAATGATAGGAAGAGCCGACATCGAAGGATCAAAAAGCAACGTCGCTATGAACACTTGGCCGCCACAAGCCGCTATCCCTGTGGTAACTTTTCCGACACCTCTAGCTTCAAATTCCGAAGCTCTAAAGGATTGATAAGCCACGCTTTCACTCGGCTCGTATTCGTACCGGAAATCGAATCAAACGAGCTTTTACCCTTTTGTTCCACACGAGATTTCTCGTTCTCGTTGAGCTCATCTTAAGACACCCGCGTTATCTTTTAATCGTATGTGCCGCCCTGCCCAAACTCCCCACCCGACAATGTCTTCCACCCAAATCGGCCGCCGAAGCGGCCTCGGGTCCAAAAAGAGAGGCCGTGCCCCGCCTTCGATTCACGTAATAAGTAAAATAACGTTAAAAGTAAGTGGTATTTCACCTTCGTCGAAGCTCCCACTTATCCTACACCTCTCAATTCATTTCACAAAGTCGCGACTAGAGTCAAGCTCAACAGGTCTTCTTCCTCGCCGATTCCACCAAGCCCGTTCCCTTAGCCGTGGTTTCGCCGGATAAGCAGACGTGACAAGCTGGGATCTCGTTAATCCATTCATACGCGTCACTAATTAGATGACGAGGCATTTGGCTACCTTAAGAGAGTCATAGTTACTCTCGTCGTTTACCCACGCTTGGTTGAATTTCTTCACTTTGACATTCGCAGCATCGTGCGTAAATCACATCGCGTGAGCATCCGCAAGGACCATCGCAATGCTTTGTTTTAATTAAACAAGTCGGATTCCCTTCGTCCCTACCCGCTCCGAGTCAACCGTTCGACGCCCGAGGAAGGCGCCCGAAGGGGCCGTTCCCGCTCCGTCCCTAGGCCGACACGCGACGGCCCACTCTCACCGCGGAGCAGCCCCTCGAGCACCGCCGACAACCGACGGTTTAGGACTCAGGACCCCCGAGCCCACCTCTCGCGAGCCAATCCTTTTCCCGAGGTTATGGATCCATTTTTCCGACTTCCCTTGCCTACATTTTTCCATCCGCCGCAGGCCGTTCACCTTGGAGACCCGATGCGGTTATGAGTACGACCGGCATGGGAGGCACTTGGTCCTCCTGGATTTTCAGGCGGCCACCGG
>CAWUPB010000983.1:482500-490000 GCA_963924115.1 Dovyalis caffra | reverse complement strand
GCATGCACGCGTGCCGCCCGCAACTGGGACGTGAGCCACCGCAGGGGTCCGCGTGCCACCGCACGGGGTCCGGCGAGCGGCGCGCGGGGGCACGCGCGCGCCGCCCATTCGGTCCGGCGAGTCGGCGCAGTATGGGTCCGCGAGCGGCTCGGCCAGCGTGGCACGCGAGCCACCCCCGCAGGGGAACACGTGCCGCCCCGGCACAAGGTCCGCGAGCCGGGGCGCGCAGTAACATGCGCAGCCGACCCGCAGGGGCCCAGTGAAGCCGGCGCGCAGGGACCGCGAAGCGGGCGCGCGGCGGGCACGCGAGCCGCCCCGCAGGGGGCCTGGCGAGCCGGCGCCCGTGGGTCCGCGTGCCGCCCCGCCGTGGGGATGTGGAGCCACCCCACGTGGAGCCCAGAAGCCGGCGCGCAGGGGGTCTACGTGTCGCGCGGCAGGGGGATGCGAGCCACCGCAGAGGATCTTCATGCGCACCCCGCACGGGTCCGCGAACATGGGCGCGCAGTGGCACGCGAGCCACCCGCGAAGGTCCGCGAGCGGGGTCTACGTGCTAGCTCGCAGTGGACGCGAGCCGGCCCGCAGAATGCACGCGCTGCCAACCCGCAGCTGGGACGTGAGTCGCCCCGCAGGAGGTCCGCGTGCCGCCCCGCACGGGTCCGCGAGCAGCGCCGCAGGCACGCGCGCCGCCGCGTGGCTGTCCGGCGACGGCCGCGCAGGGCCTCGCGCGCGCCCGCCGCGGGGTCCGTGTGCCGTACCCCGCAGTGGAAGCGTGCCACCGCCGGGGTCCGCGTGCCGCCCCCATTTAGTCCGCGAGCGGCGCGCAGGGGGCTCCGCGTGCCCGCCCGCAGGGGTAGCGGCCACCACGGGGTCCGCACAGCCCCCATTTAGTCTCATGAGCGGCCCCATTAGTCCCAGCGAGCGGTGCGTAGGCTTCATGCGAGCCGCCCACAGGCACGCATGCCGGCCCCCGCAGCACGTCCGCGCGCCGCCCGCAGTGGTCCGCGAGCGCGCCCGCGGACGCGTGCATGCGCCCCGCAAAGGGGACGCGAGCCGCCCCGCACTGGGTCCGGCGAGCAGCGCGAAGGTGGCAGTGCGAGCCGCCCCGCAGGGGGCACGGCGTGCCGACTGCGTGGGTCCGCGAGCGAGCCCGCAGGGTCGGGCCGAGCCGCCCCGCAGCAAGGCACGCGAGCTTCGATTCATCCCGCATCGCCGCTCCGCTTACCAAAAATGGCCCACTTGGAGCTCTCGATTCCATGGCACGGCTCAACGAAGCAGCCCGCACCGTCCTACCTATTTAAAGTTTGAGAATAGGTCGAGGGCGTCGCGCCCCCGATGCCTCTAATCATTGGCTTTACCCGATAGAACTCGCGCCGAGCTCCAGACTATCCCGAGGGAAACTTCGGAGGGAACCAGCCTACTAGACGGTTCGATTAGTCTTTCGCCCCTATACCCAAGTCGACGAACGATTTGCACGTCAGTATCGCCGCGGGCCTCCACTCGTAGCTTCCTCCGGCTTCGCCCCGCTCGTGCATAGTTCACCATCTTTCGGGTCCCGACAGTGCATGCTCTCACTCGAACCCTTCTCGAAGATCAAGGTCGGTCAGCGGTGCAACCCTCAATGGGATCCCGCCAATCGCCTTCCTTGCGCCTTACGGTTTACTCGCCCGTTGACTCGCACACATGTCGACTCCTTGGTCCGTGTTTCAAGACGGACAAATGGGGAGCCCACAGGCCGATGCCCGGAGCACGCCGGTGCCGAGGCACGCCAGGACGGCGCGTGCCGCAGTCCACAATTGCGATGACAGCCGTCTCCGCAAGCGTTTCAAAAGCTCGAGCTTGGGCCGCCACCACAATCCGCATCGGTCCACGCCCCGAGCCGATCGGCGGACCGCCGGCACCGTTCCACATCCGACCGGCGCATCGCCGGCCCCCATCCACTTCCCTCCCGACAATTTCAAGCACTCTTTGACTCTCTTTTCAAAGTCCTTTTCATCTTTCCTCGCGGTACTTGTTTGCTATCTGCCTCTCGCCCGTATTTAGCCTTGGACGGAATTTACCGCCCGATTGGGGCCGCATTCCCAAACAACCCGACTCGCAGACAGCGCCTCGTGGTGCAACAGGGTCCAGCCCACGACGGGCTCTCACCCTCTCCGGCGCCCCTTCCAGGGGACTCGGGCCCGGTCCGTCGCCGAGGACGCTTCTCCGTACTACAATTCAAACGCCACATGCGCTCGATTCTCAAGCCGGGCACCTCCCGGCTCGCTCGCCGTTACTAAGGGAATCCTTGTAAGTTTCTTTTCCTCCGCTTATTGATATGCTTAAACTCAGCCGGTAGTCCCGCCCGACCCGGGGTCGCAGCCGAGAGCATCCTAGCAAAGCCGATGATGCTCGAGGGTCTTGGATATCCCAAAGCGCAACATGGCATGCGCACGACCGCTTTCAAGGGTTCTCTCAACCACCGCTCGTCGTGGCGCCCGTCGCCGAGGACTCAATTTTGGGCCAACCACGAGCGGAAGCACACGCGGAGACCAGCATCCGCCCCCCGCCCTCCTTGGCCGAGAGGGGCTCGGGGGCGACGATGCGTGACACCCGTGTAGACGTGCCCTCGGCCACGAGGCCTCGGGCGCAACTTGCGTTCAAAAACTCGATGGCTCACGGGATTCCGCAATTCACACCAAGTATCGCATTTCGCTACGTTCTTCATCGATGCAAGAGCCAAGATATCCGTTGCCGAGAGTCGTTTAGCTTATCGCAAATTGGAGACGCACCCCCGTAGCACCCTTCAGCCGACGGGGCGCGCTCTTCGTACTCTAGTTCCTTGGCGCTTCTCGCGCCGGGGTTTGTTTTCGAGCCGCGTCGGGTGCAGATGCACCCGTCCGCGGCCCCACGGGACGCAGGGGACAAGAGCCCCCCGCAGCCCCTAGCATGCTCGGCCACAAGTTCGCAGTGTCGTTCGCCGGCAGGTTTCGACAATGATCCTTCCGCAGTTCACCTACGGAAACCTTGTTACGACTTCTCCTTCCTCTAAATGATAAGGTTCAGCGGACTTCTCGTGACGTCACCGGCGGCGAACCGCCCACGTCGCCGCGATCCGAACACTTCACCGGACCATTCAATCGGTAGGAGCGACGGCGGTGTGTACAAAGGGCAGGGACGTAGTCAACGCGAGCCGATGACTCGCGCTTACTAGGAATTCCTCGTCGAAGACCAACAATTGCAATGATCTATCCCCATCACGATGAAATTTCAAAGATTACCCGGCCTATCGGCCAAGGCTATAGACTCGTTGAATACATCAATGTAGCGCGCGTGCGGCCCGAACATCTAAGGGCATCACAGTACCCGTTATTGCCTCAAACTTCCTTGGCCCGGAAGGCCATAGTCCCTCTAAGAAGCCGGCCGCGGAGGGTCACCTCCGCATAGCTAGTTAGCAGGCCGAGGTCTCGTTCGTTAACGGAATTAACCGTACAAATCGCTCCACCAACTAAGAACGGCCATGCACCACCACCCATAGAATCAAGAAAGAGCTCTCAATCTCGCCATAGTCGCGCCATGTGAGAGAAAGTAGAGAGAGATGCTCTCCTCCCCCAATGGAGATCTTTCCTCAAGTTCTGGCCGGCGTCGCCTCCGAGCCTCCCCCTTTGATTTTCTCGTCTTTGTCTCAACCTTCCCTCCCACTCCACCATCCCCGTTCATCTTCTTCCTCCCTCTCGTTTCTCTCTCCCCGCCGCCCTCCATTTCTTTCTCCCGTTTCCCTCTCCCCGCTACTCGTCACTTGGGTCTTTCTCCCCTCCGGCCATGGCCAAGAAGAAGAAGAAGTCGCCCCTAAGCCGAAGACCACTCCTCGCCGGACAGAACCAGTCCTTGCTCTGGTTGCTCCGGCCACCAGCTCCAAATCTGCCACGATTTCAGCTAGCACCCCTCTGGCGGGTCTAAAGCAGCGGCCCTCTCCGACCCTCCGGTCGCCGCCGCCGTGGAAGAGCTTTTCAGCTGATGAAGCTTCAAGCTCGATGAAGAAGGGCCGGATTCCGATGAGGTAGACAGCAGCTTCCGAAAGTTCAGCTGAAAATTTGGTTTTCCCTCCCACCAAGTTGAGTGAAAATTTGGCTTCCCGCCAAAACACTTCTGCTGCTGAAAATTCAACTTTGGGTGGCAATTTAGATTCCCGCCAGATTTTTGCAGCTACTGAAAATTCAAGTTTGGGTGGCCATTTGGTTTCCCGCCAGTAAATTTCCAGCCCCCCCAGCTTCCCGCCCCAGCTTTGGCTAGCTCTTGCGGGCCTCGTTTCTGGCTCATGCTCCAAGCAAAGGGCTTGAGACGTCCGAGCATGTTCTGTCGGGCTCCACCAGGCCTCCGCACCATGACCGCCCCCACTCTCCTCCCCCAGCCCGCGCTGTGTAACTCTCAAGCCCCTCTTCCAAATGGCGTGATCTTTTTGCTTCTAACCGTAATGCCGCTCTATGCCCAAAGCTCACTCATTATAGTGCTATAACTCAAAGCAAAACTTGCTCTTTGCTTGCCGCTGATTCGCAATGCGAAATATGGAAGTCTTGCCTCGATTGGTTATGTTGCCGGCAAGTCTCCGGCTATAAGGCTCTTTCCGGCATTATTGAGACTACATGGCAATGTCAAGCTTCGTTATCGATCCATGACTCCGGCTGGCTTGTGTATAAGTTTGCCTCCGACGAGGCTAAGCTCTCGCCCTGAATGGGGGCCCGTATCTGATTTTCGGCCGGCCGTTATTGCTCCGACCTATGCCCGAATTCTTTGACTTTTCGCTCACCGAAATGGCGCAAGTCCCGGTTTGGGTAAAGCTTCCGAATTTGCCTCTTAACCGCTGGTCCCCTTTATGCCTTTCGAAAGTGGCTAGCCTACCGGGCAAGCCTATCCAAGTGTGACCGGCTAACCGCCTCCATGGAACGGATCTCCTTTGCTAGGGTTTTGGTTGAAGTCAACATCATGGAGGAGCTTCCGAAATTCTTAAGTATTGGGTTGCCGAATGGCTCCTCTCTTCGCCAGCAAGTGGTTTATGAAACAGTCCCGACGCACTGCAAGCACTGCCGAATTCTAGGGCACTCTACGGCTTCTTGCCGGAAGGCGGCTCGTGTGGCCAGCCAGAGTCAGAGCGTCGGCCATGCCGAGAATCTGAGCCTAGCTGACTCTCGGAGGCCTGCTATTGGGGGGCTCAGCCGTGCCTACTAGCCTTGCGGGCGCTCCTTCGGAGGCTGTTCATTTTGACCCTATGGTTTCAGAGGCCGGGGCCGCGGCAGGAGAGTGGACGTTAGTTTCTGGTCGGGCCAAAGCCAGCGCTCGCTCAAATCGGCAAGCATCGTTCTCGCCCGGCTTCGCCCTCTCAGTTGGGGCAGCAATCAGATGAGCGAGTTCAGGGGTCTCCTCTAGGTCCTTCGGCTCGGACAGATAAGGGTAAAGCACCCGCGGTCGCTCCTTCTCAGGTAGAGCTGGCGGATTCTGGGGTTGGTGCAGGCGCGCAGCCAGTAACCGTTGGGGTACAGGACAGGCGCAGCTCTCGGGGGGCTGGCCTCCAGTGCAGGCATGGGCTCAGTGACTCAGAGCCGCCAGTAGTGGCCACAGGCGCTAAGGATGGGTCTCTCGTTGGCTAGCAGCTAGTGCGCAGCCTGTTCTTGGCTGGCGCTGGCGCGCAGCCTGTTCTTCGCTGGCGCTCAGGCCAGCGCGCAGTGCGCGGGGGGCAGCCCTCAGAGAAAGCCTGCTTCGCACGACTCTGACCAGCGCAATTGTTGAGGTAGGCACCACTGATGGGGCTTTGTTGCATAAGGTCAATGCTGGCTTGCTAGACCTTCCGCAGGCTGAAGGGTCTCAGGCGCAAGCTCCAGCGCTAACAGAGCGCCGCAAGACAAAGAAGACGAAACGGAGTGCTAAGGGGGCCTGCCCTCTGCAGCGGCTGTATGATTGTCCTCAGTTGGAATGTTAGGGGCCTC
The DNA here is from genome assembly GCA_963924115.1 of Dovyalis caffra. Taxonomy (NCBI): domain Eukaryota; kingdom Viridiplantae; phylum Streptophyta; class Magnoliopsida; order Malpighiales; family Salicaceae; genus Dovyalis; species Dovyalis caffra. The sequence continues at coordinate 484,043 of CAWUPB010000983.1, read as the reverse complement.
AATTGTCCCCTAAAACAGCATGAGGTTGCTGGCCTCATGTGTTCGAAGAAGTTAGATGTTTGTGCTCTAGTCGAAACCAAGCTCAGCCTTACAAAGCTAGCTCGCTTTCATCGGCTTCGGCTAAGCGGTGGAAGCTTGCCTCTAATGCCTCTGAATCCTCCAAAGCTCGCATTGCCCTCTTTTGGAATCCGGATACAGCTTTGGTCGAGCTCTTGGATTTTTCTCCTCAAGGGTTGCATGTCCATATTCGTAGCCTTGTTCATCAGTCAGCAGCTTCACGCCACCTTTGTTTACGGTCTTCACACGATCTCCAATCGTCGTGAGCTTTGGACGAATCTTCGAGCCTCGGAATCCTACTAGTCAGCTGGATTGTTCTCGGCGACTTTAACTCTATCCTTTCTCCGAAAGATAAGCATAACGGAGTGATGGGGTCCAATTATGAGTCTTCGGATTTTCGCTCTTGTTGTTTGGATCTGGGTCTACGGGACCTAGCGTATACGGGCAGCCAGCTCACTTGGAACAGCGGCAGTGTTTGGACCAAGATTGACAGAGTTCTCGCCAACCCCTCTCGGCCCGTTTCCTCTCCGCCTATTTCAGTCCATTTCAGTCCACCTGGGGCTTTTTCCGACCATGCTCAAGCCTCGGGTTCAGATTGATAGTCCGCCTCCTTTCTCGCCGGAAGCCGTTCAAATTTTTTAACATGTGGGCTCTACACGACAGTTTCCTCCCGATTGTTGCTAGCCACTGGGCCTCGTGGTATTCATGGCACCCCGATGTTCTCTCTCTCGCCGCAAGCTTAAGGCTCTAAAGCGGCCCCTCGCGTGAGCTCAATAAGCTTCACTTCAGCTCATATTTCTGAGCGTGTGGCCCGTGCGCAAGATGATCTTGAGCGGCTTCAGCAAGCCTTACAAGTCCGACAGAGATAATGTCCGCCTTGTTGAGCAAGACAAGCAGCACCGGCGGGCCCTGATCAATCTCAAGTCAGCGGAGAAAATGTTTTACAAGTCGAAGCTCAAATGCCAGCTCCTTGAAGAGAGTGATAGAGGCAGTCGGCTCTTCCACTCCCTCATGACCCAACATCACAAGAAGAACTTTATTGCGGCTATCACGGATGATGAGGGTCAGCTCACGACGTCGCTCTCCGCTGTCGGTGACACCTTTGTTGGCTATTTTCAGCAGGCTTCTTGGTACCGCTCGGGATACCACCCCCTTGATGTCGGGGTTGTTTCTAGTGGGCCTTGCCTTGATTCAGGCTCTCATGCGCTTCTCCTTGCCCCCGTTACTGATGACTTAATCCGCGAGACTCTGTTTGGTATCAACAATGATAAAGCCCCGGCCCGGATGGTTTCTCGTCTCTCTTTTTCAAGACAGCCTCGGGACATAGTGGGGGCCGACTTTTGTGCTGCCATCAAAGATTTTTTCTCCTCCGGCCAGCTGCTTAAACAGGTTAACCACTCAGCTATTGCGCTCATTCCGAAATCAGCTCATGCTTCCTCCCCTCGGACTTTCGGCCAATTTCTTGCTGCAATGTGGTTTACAAGGT
>CAWUPB010000983.1:467500-477500 GCA_963924115.1 Dovyalis caffra | reverse complement strand
TCCCAAAAGCCCGACGCAACATCCCCGTAGCTTCAACCTGCACCACTTTCTTAACTTGCTATCGCAACAACAAAAACCAACTCGTGTGCTTGTCGAAAGCAAATAAAACACCCACAAACACTGGCCACCAACTGGCAAAAGCACGTGCACCAAAAACCCACAAAAAGGCCGGCCGCCGCATAGAAAAATCCGAGGGTCACCTGAGGGGGTCGCCGGAAAAGTGGCTTCAGTGGGGTCACCTACGAATCTGGAACATTCACCGCCCGCACATTAGCAAGCCCACCAAGAACGAGAGCCAAGACACCACCCACAATGCTCCCGCACTAGGACCCACTGCCGGCGCCCATGTGCAAGCAGAGCAACGACCCCCTATGGAGCAATATGTAGAATTTCACCTTCGGGCAGGGGTAGACACTACTAGGTCCCACTCGTCACTCCCTCTAAAAAATTCAATTTTTTGAATTTTGAGCCGAAAGTTTGTACACATGTGTTTGGAAAACCTCAACCTATTTTCTCGAAAAATTTTCGAATTTTTCAAGGACCGTAAGTATGCTTTTTTATTTTTTGAACGTTAAAAATGCGTAAAATCGAAAAAAAAATAACTCTGAACGATCCAAAAAGTGTGAGGGAGCACAATAATAACATTTTGGAATTATCGGGAATGTTTTTGTTCGAAAGGGACGAATTTTCATGCCGGAAAGCTATGAATTTGATGAAACCGGCCTAGGTAGCGCCGCCATATGCCTCGGCGTAATCCCCTCCTAACCTTTTTCGTCGCACTAGGACAGATCCACCCGCCGCAGGAGTCCCGGCGAGCCAAGACGCCCATCGTGCGCAGGGCTCCGCGAGCCACCGCCGCAGGGGTCCGCGTGCCGCCCCGCAGGGGTCCGCGAGCGGCGGGCAGGTGTGGCATGCGAGCCACCCCAGGGGATCGGCAGAGCCGCCGCGCAGGGGTCCGCATGCTAGCCCCTGTGGGGTCGCGCGAGCGAGCGCGCAGTGGTCCGCGTGCCGCCCCGCACGGGGTCCGCGAGCTGGGCGCGCAGTGGTACTGGGAGCCGCCCGCAAGGCGCACGCGCGCGCCCCTCACAAGGTCCGCGAGCCGGCGCGCAGGGGTCCGCGCGCGCCACTCGTAGGGGTCCGCGAACGGCGCGCATGTGCCATGCGAGCCAGCCCCGCAGGGGCCCGTGAGCGAGCACGCAGGGCCTGCGAGTCGAGCACGCAGGGGTCCGCGTGCCGCCCTCACGTGGGTCCGCGAGCGGCACGCAGTGGCATGCAAGCAAGCCCACAGGATGCACGCGTGTCGCGCCCGGGCGTGGGACGCGAGCCGCCCCGCAGGGGTCCTGCGTGCCACTCGCACGGGGTCCGCGAGCGGTGCGCAGGTGGCATGCGAGCCACCCCAGCAGGGGTCACGCGTGCTGCCTTCACAAGGTCTATGAGCGGGCCCACTGGGGTCCGCATACCAGCCCCGCAGGGGTCCGCGAGCGGTGCGTAGGTGGCATGCGAGACGCCCGCCGCAGGGGTCCGCGAACGCGCCGCACAGTGGCATGCGAGCGGGCCCGCAGGGGCACGCATGCCGCCCCGCGGTGCGTCCGCGAGCCGACACGCCCATCGTGCGCGGGGCCCGCGAGCCACCTCGCAGGGGTCCGCGAGCGGCCCGCAGGTGGCATTCGAGCCACCCCGCAGGGGTCGCGCGAGCGGCGCGCAGGGGTCCGCTCGGCCGCCCGCAGGGGACGCGCCACCCAGACGGGGTCCGCGAGCCGAGCGCGTCGCAGTGGCATGCGAGCCACGCCGCAGGATGCACGCGTGCCACCGCGCAGCGGGACGCAAGCTAGCCCGCAGGGGTCCCGCGTGCCACCGCACGCTGGGGTCCGTGAGCGGCGCGCAGTGGCATTCGAGCCAGCCTCGCAGGGGTCAACGAGCGGAACGCAGGGGATGCGAGCCGCCCGCAGATGCACGCGTGCCGCCCCGCACGGGGCCTCGCGAGTGGGCACGCAGTGGCACGCGAGCCACCCCGCGCAGGGGCACGCGTGCCGCCCCGCAAGGGGTCCGCGAGCGGGCGCGCGAGTGGCATGAGATCCGCCTCCGCAGGGTCCGCGCACCAGCCGCGCAGGCGGGTCCGCGAGCGGAGGCGCGCGGGTCCGCGGCCCAGCCCACAGGGGGACGCGAGCCGGCCCCGCAGGGGGGTCCGCGTGCCACCCCGCACGGGGTTTGCGAGCCGGGTGCACGTGCACGCGAGCCGCCCCACAGGGGGCACCCGTGCCTCGCTCGCAGGGGTCCGCGTGCCGCCCCCATTCGGTCTACGAGCGGCACGCAGGTGGCATGCGAGCCTCGCCCGCGAAGGTCCGCATGCCACCCGCAGTGGTCCGCGAGCGAGGGCGCAGTGGTGTGTGAGCCGACCCCGGGATGCACGCGTGCCGCCCGCGCAGGAGACGCGAGCCGCCCGTGCGGGGGGTCCGCGTGCCGCCCGCACGGTCCGCGACCGGACGCGCAGGTGGCATCCGAGCCAGCCCGCGAAGGTCCGCGAGCGGCCCGCAGGGGGCCGGCAAGCCGCCCCTGTGGGGTCTACGAGTCAGCCCCACAGCGGGCATGCGAGCTTCCACGACCAACGTCCGCGAGGGCCGCGATGGGGCGTGCATAGGGCCTCGCGAGCCAGCCCCACCGGGGGTTTCCGAGCGAGGCAGCATGGGGCCCGCGAGCCGGGCGTGCCTTTCTCGCGCTTGGGGGCCAACAAGAGCACACGGCCCCTCGCGGCATGATATACCACAGCTCGCAGCCCCGCGGCCCACGGCCCACGGCCCTAAGTGCCCCAAGGCCCCAAGCCCCAAAGCCCTAAGCCCCAAGGCCCCGTGCCCTGTGCGCGAGCACGGTGCGGCGGGCACGCGTGTGTTTTTTTTAAGGGATTGTTGGCTTCCCTATAGAGAAATATGTGGAATTTCTCGCTACGGCAGTGGTAGACACTACTAGGTCCCGTGTGTCACCCCCCTCTAAAAAATTCAATATTTTTTTATTTTGAGCCGATATTTTGTACACCTAGCGGAAAAATCTAATTTATTTTCCGGAAAGTTTTCGAATTTTCCAACTTAGGGAATTACACTTTTCTATTTTTTGATCTTTAAAATTGCAAACAATTGAAAAAAATATAAAATAAGCCTGAACGATGCCAAAATTTTGGCCGAGCCCAATAATAGTGTTTTTGATTTATTGGGACAGTTTTTGTGTGAAGGGTCCAGTATTTCATTCCGAATGCGCAATTTTGTGTAACTCGGCCCCGTGGCTACTCCCAGCCCTCGGCAAGAGCTCGCATGCCACCTCCTTTAGCGCACCGACCCATTCAACGTGCGCACGGCCGCACGCCCAAAGTGTCCGTAGGGGCCCGCGCGGCGCGCGCAGGGCCTCGCGAGCGCCCACGTGCCTAGCTTGCGCAGGAGGCCCGCGAGCGAGGTCGCCCGAAGATGCGTAGGGTCCCGCGAGCCGGGCGTGCGGAGCCGGCGTTGCGTGCCCGCTGCCCGCGCTGTTACGCTCCGCCTAAAAGAGGGATTTTTCTAGAGATTCTAAAGAATACTAGATAAGTCTAGAAGCTTCTAGAAGAGTATGGAACAATAGAGAAGCCTCTAGATAAGTCCGAAAGCTTTTAAAAGAGTATGGAACAATGGAGAAGCCTCTAGATAAGTCCGGAAGCTTCTGAAGAGTATGGAGTAAAGGAGAAGCCTCTAGATAAGGCCTGGAAGCTTCTAGAAGAATATGAAGCATCGGAGAAGTCTCTAAGATGATCTAGAGAATTCTCGAGAGTCCCTCACTAATCTAGCATGTGTATATCTAGATAGTTCTTTGTAAATATCTAGATAGGATATTTCTAGAGAACCAATTGCAACCATTAGATTAAATAGATCCTAGCCATCCATCGAGGAGGTGGAAGGCTATAAATAGGTGAGGCCCTCACTTGGCCAAGACACCTAGACATTCATAAACTTAAGAGAGTGTGTCTTTAGAGTTGTAAGCTTTTAAAAAGCAATACAAAGAGTATTTTATATCTCTTGTGTGTGTCTGTCTTGCTTAAGCAACTTTGTGTGAGGAAGGCTAACTTGGTTTGTCTTAGAGAAGAAGAGAGCTAAGTGCCGCACATGAGCTTGGGAAAAGCCAAGTCCATGACAAGTGGTATCGTAGCCGAGTTTTATCAAAGCGCGAGTAAGCTTGCCGCTAGCTAAAGTGTTCAAGAGAGTAAGAATGTCTAGCTTGGGCATGGAGGATGTTACTGGGGATGCTAGGAATGAGACTCTACCTCCTCAACCTAAGAAAGGAAGGGGAAAGTCTCGTGATGTATTAGTCTCCTCGGAGGAGCGACTCACGAGGGGCGAGGAACACCTCGTCGATTTCAAGGAGAGGCTCGAGGAGCTGTAAGGAGATGACGAGGGAGACATTAGGCATGGTAAGCCTACGTGAGGTGCTCTCCAATCTCCAAGCTCGAGTGGAAACGGCTGAGAGGCGTGCCAAGGAGAGCGCCGTCGAAAATGATGCCTTTATGGAATGGACGAAGGAGAGGTTCAAGCAACATCACGAGTATATGACCAGTGTATGAGCAAACTCTTGAACAACTTAGAAAAGATTAGGAAAATTGTCGAGAAGATATCTCGAATGGTGTGGTCTTAAGGGACACGCCAAAAGTTGAAATGCCAAGACCAAGGCACTATACTCGGTAAGCGAGATGCCAAGGAAGTGGATAACTTCTTTCGGCAAGCAGAGCAATATTTCGAGGCAACGGGCTTGACCGAGGATAGAAGTCGTGTCAAGACCGCTACCCTCTATCTTTCGGAGGATGCCGCTTTATGGTGGCGTATGAAGCACCAAGAGCTCAAAGAGGGGAATCTAGAGCCGCCTAGTTGGGATGAATTCAAAGAAGCCATGTATTTTCAATTCTACCCCAAAGAAGCTCGATTGGGAAGCACGGACAAGCTACGAACATCGAAGCATACGGGAACTATTCACGAGTATGTTCGAGAATATCTTTCTCTTAAACTTCAGTGTACGTGGCAAACCCGACTGTGATCATATGTATGATTTTATTAAGTGGACTTCAATCATGGGCACAACAAGAGGTGCGAGGTCGACGACCTAAGACTTTCGCCGAAGCCGTGGCCATAACTCGAATCCCTAATTGAATATAACAAAGGGTAGAACCCTCCAAGCCTAAGAAAGACTTCAAGGGCAAAGGTGGGGAGCATATGAAAGGAAGGGGTATAGAGATGGGCAAGACAAAACATATAAGTCCAAGAGCTTTGTCAAAGAACATGATAAGAGAGAATTCAAGCCCAAAGGTCGCTACTTTTGCAACGGGCCACATCGCGGGAGAGAGTGCCCGAAGTGACAAGCCCTCAATGCCTTGATGGAGGAAAAGGAGAGTGCTCCCGAGCATGAGAAGCATTTGGGATCGGCTCAGCCTTCTCAATGCTCGTAATGTTAAGCCCTCACCTAAGGTGCCACCAAAGGATGGGCTTATGTACGTGGATGTGGACGTGAATGGTAAGGCCGCGTTTTCCATGCTAGACACCGGACCCACACATAATTTCATGGCCGAGGAGGAGGCCAAAAGACTTGGCTTGGTGGTGACCAAGTCATCAAGTAGCATGAAGATTGTGAATGCTTCTCCTAAGCCTACTTATGGCGTAGCGTATGGGGTAAAGCTTCGGTATAGGCGCATGGAAAGGGACATTAGATTTCACCATTATCACAATGGACGACTTCAAGGTTGTGCTAGGCATGGAGTTCTTTAAACAAGCGAAAGCCGTGCCTACACCTCACTGGAGCAAATGGTGATCATGAAAGAAGAAATGCCATGCATGGTGCCAGCCCAAGGTGCACGCTAGATCGGACTTGAAGCATCTATCGGCTATGCAAGTAAAGAAAGGCTTTAAGAGAGGAGAAGTCACATACTTGGCAACTTTAAGAGAAGATGGGATGGTGGAAGATGAGAGCATGGAGATACCCAAGGAGATTGCCAATGTATCGGTCGAATTTGATGATGTGATGCCACCGCAGTTACCCAAAAAGTTACCACCTAAAAGAGAAATCGATCACCAAATAGAATTGGTGTCGGGTGCCAAACCGCCGACCATGGCACCTTATCGAATGGCCCCGCTCGAGTCGGAGGAATTAAGGAAGCAGCTTGAAGGCCATGTTGGAGGCCGGACAAATACAACCCTCCAAGTCACCTTATGGCTCGCCCGTGTTGTTCCAAAAGAAGCACGATGGGTCGTTGAGAATGTACGTGGACTATCGGGCATTAAACAAGGTCACGGTGAAAAACAAGTATCCAATCCCATTGATAGCGGACTTGTTTGATCAGTTGGGAAAAGCTCGGTTCTACACCAAGCTTGATTTGAGATCGGGTATTATCAAGTTCGAATTGCCACCGAAGATGTGCCAAAGACAAGCATGCGTGACAAGGTATGGTTCCTATGAATTCCTTGTTATGCCATTTGGCTTGACTAACGCCCCGATTACCTTCCGCACCTTAATGAATAAGGTATTTCAACCGTACTTGGATCGCTTCGTAGGGTATATCTTGATGATAACGTGGTTTATAGCTCTACATTAGAGGAGCATCTAGACCACCTACGTACCGTATTCAAGGTACTAAGTGGAAAATGAGTTATATGTCAAAAGTGAGAAGTGCTCTTTGCAAAAGAGGAAGTACTCTTCCTAGGACATAAGATTAAGGGGGAAGGTCGATGATGGATGAAGCCAAAGTCAAAGCTATCTCTGAATGGGAAGAGCCAACCAAGTGTACTCCGAGCTTCGCTCTTTCTTGGATTAGTCAATTACTATCGACGTTTCATCCGTGACTACTCGAAGAAGGCGGCCCCTCTCACCGACTTGTTGAAGAAGAACAAGAGACGGGAGTGGAGTGACCAATGCCAAAAGGCTTTCGGAGAGTTAAAGCAAGTCGTCATCGAGGAGCCGTTGCCGAGCTTGGCCGACCCAACCAAGCGTTACGAGGTACACACCGATGCTTCTCATTTTGCTATAGGTGGTGTGTTGATGCAGAACAACATCCTATAACTTACGAGATCCGAAAGCTAAATGACACCGAACGATGATATTTGGTGCAAGAGAAGGAGATGACCGCAAGTGGTGCATTGCTCGCGCACTTGGAGACACTACTTGCTAGTGGTCCCGATTTCGTGGTGAAGACGCGACAACGTAGCCACAAGCTACTTTCAAACTCAAAAGAAGTCGACGCCGAAGCAAGCTCGATGGCAAGACTTTCTTGCCGAATTTGATTTTATCTTTGAGTACAAGCCGTGCAAGACCAATGTGGTGGCCGATGCACTTAGTAGAAAGGCCGAGTTGCATCACATGACGAAGGTGGACGGGGAGATCGTGGCCGAATCAAGGAAGGAGCGGAGCATGATCCCATCGCCAAGAGTTTGTCGAGCCTTGCAAAGGAGGGCAAAACTCGAAAATTTTGGGAGGAGGATGGCATTCTCTACACAAAAGGGAGGAGGATTTATGTACCTAAGCTGGGGAACCTCCGACGAGATTTGATGAAGGAATGCCATGACTCGATGTGGGCCGGATCATCCAGACAACAACGCACTAGAGCCTCGCCGGAGGGAGCATACTTTTGGCCACAGCATGCGTGATGACGTGGAGTCCTATGTGAGAACATGTCTCAGTGTGCCAGCAAGATAAAGTTGAAAATCGAGCGCCCTGGGGTCTATTGCAACCTTTGCCTATCGCGGAGAGACCATGGGAGACAATCACCATGGACTACATAGTGGCTTTGCCAAAATCGAAGAACTTTGGGAGCATTATCGTAGTCATGGATAAGTTCTCCAAGTATGCCACTTTCATACCAAATTTCCGAGTAGATGTGACTCGTCGAGAACACCGCTAAGCTACTCTTTAAATATGTGGTGAAGTATTGGGGTGTGTCGCGACATATAATCGCGGATCGAGATCTTCGATTCATCGGGAAGCTATGGACGAGTTATTTGAGTTGCTAGGCTCGAAGCTCCATTACTCCATAAGTTTTCACCCTCGTACCTGACGGGCGCATCGAGAGGGTTAACGCCTTATCGGAGACATACTCGAGGCACTTCTGTGAGTGCCAACCACGAGATCGGGCTAAGTTGCTAGATGTTGCCAAATTCTCCTATAACTTGCAAAAGAGTGAGTCCACTGGCAAGAGTCCATTCGAGATTGTGATGGGCCAAAGAACCACTTATTCCACATACGATGGTGCTCGGTGACAAGTACCAAGGAAGTAGCCCAAGCTGCATATTCGTTGGCCAAAGAATAGCAGGAGGTGCGTACTCGACGCGAATGTATTTGAACAAGGCCGCGAGAAGATGAAAAAGTGGCCGACAAGAGACGAAGAGATATCACCTTCTAACCCGGTGACAAGGTGATGCCAAGTTGCTACCACAAGAACATAAAGCATTTCGAAAGGTGCACAAAGGCCTCATACGACGATACGAAGGACCATTTGAGGTAAGTGCGCAAGGTGAGAGAGGTGTCCTATCGCCTGTAGTTTCCACCGAAGTCAAGATCCATCCGTATTCCATGTTAGTATGCTAAAACCATACCATGCGAACGAGGAGGATCCAAACCGAGGAGTTTCTTATAAGGCGCCTATAACAAAGGGTCGAACTCGCATGACAAAGAAGTTGATGTCATACTTGATGACCGAATAGTTAGACGCCGTGGAGTTCCACCAAGGAAGGAGTACTACGTAAAATGGAAGGGACTACCTCGATAGCAAGGCTAGTTGGGAACCCGCCGAAGCCTCGTGGCAGCTCGCACGAAGGTCGAAAGTATAATCGAAGGCGCGCCGAGGACGTCGCCAAATTAGGTGGGGGAGAGTGTTACGCTCCGCCTAAAAGAGGGATTTTTCTAGAGATTCTAAAGAACACTAAATAAGTCTAGAAGCTTCGGAAGAGTATGGAACAATAGAGAAGCCTCTAGATAAGTCCGGAAGCTTCGGAAGAGTATGGAACAATGGAGAAGCCTCTAGATAAGTTCTGGAAGCTTCTGTAAGAGTATGGAGCAAAGGAAAAGCCTCTAGATAAGGCCGGAAGCTTCTAAGAATATGAAGCATTGAGAAGTCTCTAAGATGATCTAGAGAATTCTCGAGAGTCCCTCACTAATCTAGCATGTTTATATCTAGATAGTTCTTCGTAAATATCTAGATAGGATATTTCTAGAGAACCAATTGTAACCATTAGATTAAATAGATCCTAGCCATCCATCAAGAGGTGGAAGGCTATAAATAGGTGAGGCCCTCACTTGGCAAAGACACCTAGACATTCATAAACTTAAGAGAGTGTGTCTTTAGAGTTGTAAGCTTTTAGAAAGCAATACAAAGAGTATTTTATATCTCTCGTGTGTGTCTTTCTTGCTGTAGCAACTTCATGCGATGAGGAAGGCCGACTTGGTTTGTCTTAGAGAAGAAGAGAGCCAAGTGCCGCACGTGAGCTTGGGAAAAGCCAAGTCCGTGACGCGCGCGCTCAAGATCTCCCGCTACTCCGGCTCCCGTGCCTAAACTCGTTTCGCGAATGGGGCATGCGCTGGCACGCACGTCGGGTATTTGAAAGGGACCGGGGCCTTTCCTATAGAGCGATATGTAACTTTTCAGCTCTAGCAGAGGTAGATGCAACAATGTCCCGACAGTCTCCCCCGCTCTAAGAATTTCAATTCTTCGTATTTTGAGCTGAAATTTCGATCACACGTTTGGAAAAATACAATCCACTTTCTCAAAAATTTCCAAAATTTTGCGAGGTCTTGGGGAATGCTTTTTCCTTTTTTTTTATTTTTGGGTCGACTAAAACGCAGAAAATCGGGGAAAATAGAAAATAACCCGAACGTTGCCCCTTTTTTTGGGGACGACAATAAAATTGTGTTATGGAATCATCGAATGCTTTTTGTCCGAGAGAGACTGAATTTTCTTGTCGGACCGCGGAATGCCGAGTCTCTTGCATCCTCGCGGCAAGCCCCCGCCGCC
>CAWUPB010000983.1:455000-460000 GCA_963924115.1 Dovyalis caffra | reverse complement strand
CTCGGCTAGAAACTCTTGCCACCGAGCTTGCCTCCGAGATAGCTTCTTTCGCTTCTTAAAGAAAGTGTTGGCCACATTATCTATCTTTACTATGAATCTCGACCCCAACGGATATACTCGCCACACACCCAAGCAATGGACTACCGTTGTCATTTCCTTTTCATGTGTCGAATATTTCTATTCCGCCTCATTGAGCTTCCGACTTTCAAATGCAACCGGATGACCCTCCCGTACCAAGCACTCCCCCAATGGCCCTATCCGAAGCATCGGTATGCACTTCGAAAGGCCTCTCAAAGTCGAGCGGTCTCAACACCGGAGCCGACGTAACAGCTCTCTTCGGCTTGTCGAATGCTCGTTGGCACTCGTCAACCCAATTCCACCGTCCGTCCTTCTTTAACAAATCGACAGAGGAGCCGCCACTTTGCTATATCCCTCAATAAACCGACGATAGTAGTTTGCCAACCCCAAAAATGAACGCAACCCGTACACCGATTTAGGGGCCTCCCACTCTAGGATAGCTTCGCACCTTCCTTGGATCCATCCTCACTTGACCCTCACCGACCAAGTGACCCGGGAACATGATCTCGCCCCGTGTGAATTCACACTTTTCCCTCTTTACAAATAGTTGATGTTCCCTAAGTTTCTTTAAAACATCCGACAAATGCACTACATGATCATTCAAGTTCCTACCGTAAACCACAATATCATCCGAGATAGACCACAACACCATTATCTAGGAACTCATATAAGCACATCATTCATCAAGTTACAAAATGTAAGCTCGGAGCATTGGTCTATCGACTATTGTGTTTCACACACCCAAGAGGCTTTCCCCGAAGCCCCGCAAATGATAGGCAACACACTACAATAGACAAAGAATGAATCGCAGATTACACACAATATTACAGGAAAACTCCCAACCTTTTATTAACCCAGTAACAAAGGAATACACTTTTATTTTAAGTTGTCTCTCTATCTCTCGTCTATATGCCTCTCTCTCGTGTGTGTTTGTGTGCAAAGCACGTCCCCTCTCCTTTTTATAACAAAGGATCATTGGAAGTTACTTAAGAACCGCTATCTAATCGCTCCCTATAAATCTGACAGATTGGCTAGAGGAAGTAACTCGTCGATAACCGCCTCTTTGATAACTCGCTCCTTCTAGAACTTCCTTTGGCCTCGCCATCCCACGTACCCTTTAGTGCATCCGACCGAGCCCTCTCTCACCGTCGTGTTCCCACGCAACTTGGACAGCCCCTCTATCCAAGTCTCGGAGTCGTGCCAAACATGAACCCATTGTTCGCGGCCCTCGCGCGCGCAACCCCGCGCCTACGCCTATCCTCGGCGCAACCCCGCGTCTATCCTCGGCACACGCAATACTTGCGCCCGCGCCTATCCTCGGCATGCGCAACACTTGCGCCTACGCCTATCCGTGGCGCAACCCCGCGCCTATCCTTGGCGCATGCAATACTCGCGCCTACGCCTATCCTTGGCGCAACCCCGCGCCTAGGACCGTGACAAGAGGCCTCTATCCTACCATCGAAAGTTGATAGGGCAGAAATTTGAATGATGCGTCGCCAACACGATGGCCGTGCGATCCGTCGAGTTATCATGAATCATCGAGCAACGCGAGCCCGCGTCGACCTTTTATCTAATAAATGCATCCCTTCCAGAAGTCGGGGTTTGTTGCACGTATTAGCTCTAGAATTACTACGGTTATCCGAGTAGCAAATACCATCAAACAAACTATAACTGATTTAATGAGCCATTCGCAGTTTCACAGTCTGAATTAGTTCACACTTACACATGCATGGCTTAATCTTTGAGACAAGCATATGACTACTGGCAGGATCAACCAGGTAGCATTCCTTTGCGACACCGCAACCCGAACAATCCCCAACGTCAAAGAGACGAGGGGACAAGTCAGGCGCAGAGGTCATTCTTATCGAGCAAAGATCACTCGAACGGGGCTATTGCAGGGCTGGAGAACCCTGCACAGGCAACAAATTCTGCATCCGAAAGCACGAGCGGTCGCAGGTGGGCCAATTCGACGGAAGTCCGCTCGACCGGAACACAAGCGCCACAACGAAAGATCCGCCGCGCACACTTAGAGGAGGCACAAAGCAGAGAGGGACAGCGTCAAATTCTAATTCCACCGCAAAGGGTACGCGACACAGGAACCCCTCATCACCGCTGAGGCCCTGCATGTGCTCGGGGCCGTATGTGATGGGGACCACGGCCAATCAGCTCAATGCACCAAAGACATAGCCTCGCCAACACGTAAAACCCGACGATAACTCACGCGTCACCGCATACACAAGACATCGATCCCGAAGAGCGAACCACGGCCCAAAAGAGCAAAATGGAAACACTCAAGCATGATCAAAGCCCGCACCGCCGGACGCGAAAGATTTCAAAGGGACAGTCCGTAAAGCCGGAAGGGACGAGATGGAGACATTCGAAAAAAGGGACACCTGCCACGGCTAGGATGCCGAAGCCCAAGCCTTGGCCGTCTGGATACGATCACAAAGACAAGCCAAGGGATTGCACGGGAGATCGCATGCGCTCGCACAAGCACAGCAACTTAATGCCATGCAAGCGCTTGCGTCAAGCTCTCATTAGAATCCCCAAGCCCGTCGCTACGTCCCAGCTCGCCCGGCATCGGACTGGGCACCCGCGCGCCCACCTTTGCCACTCCGCTCGCAACGCCGATGCCTGTGCCTCGGCCGTCGGGCTACGATCACGACGAAGGCCTCGGGCATCGCGCAGAGAGCGCACGCGTCGGCACAAGCACAGCAACTCAATGCCATGCAAGCGCTAGCGTAAAGCTTTAGCTGGAATCCCTAGCCGCCGCTACGTCCCAAGATAGCCGTCGAACGCCAATGCGTAGTGCCTCGCCGCGAGGATACAATCGCAACGAAGGACTCGGGGATCGCACCGAGATCGCACACATTGGTGCAAGCACAACAACTCAATGCCATGGAAGCGCTAGCCTCAAAGCTATCGTTGGAATCCCCAAGCCCATCGCTACGTCATGATTGGCATCGTAGCGACCACCCGCGCACCCACCTTCGACACTCGACGTGAAATGCCGATGCCTGTGCCTTGGCTGTCGGGGAACGATCGCGACAAAGGGTGAGGGATTGCGGGGAGAGCACACGCTTCGGCACAAGCACAGCAACGTAATGCTATGCAAGCACTAGCGTAAAGCTCTCCTTGGAATCCCCAAGCCCGTCGCTACGTCCGACTGGGGCATCACGCTGGCCACCTGCACACACGCATTTGCCACTCGGCTCGAAAATCTGATGGCCAGGCCTCGGCTGTGGAGATATCATCACGACAAAGGCTCAAGGAGATTCCGCAGGGGGCCCATGCGTCCACACAAGCAAAACAACTTAATGCCCTGCAAGCGCTTGCATAAATCTCTCGTTGGAATTCCCAAAAGCCCGACGCAACATCCCCATAGCTTCAACCCAGCCACCTTCTTAACTTGCCATTGCAGCAACAAAAACCAACCGCGTGCTTGCCGAAAGCAAATAAAACACCCATAGCTGCTGGCCCACCAGTTGGCAAAAGCACAGGCACAAAAAACCCACAAAAAGGCTGGCTGCTGCATAGAAAAATCCGAGGGTCACCGGAGGGGGTCGCCGGAAAAAGTGGCCGGAGGGGGTCACCGGCGAACGGAAACATTCACCGGCCCGGCACATTAGCAAGCCCACCAAGAACGAGAGCCAAGACACCACCCACAATGCTCCTGCACTAGGACCCATGGCTGGCGCCCATGGGCAGGCAGGCAGCTACCCCCTATAGAGCAATATGTAGAATTTCAGCCTCCGGCAAGGGTGTACACTACTAGGTCCCACCCGTCACTCCCTTTAAAAAATTCAATTTTTTGAATTTTGAGCTGAAATTTTATACATAGGTTTGGAAAAATCCAATCTATTTTCTAGAAAATTTTCAGAATTTTTCAAGGATCGTAAGTATGCTTTTTTATTTTTTGAACATTAAAAATGCGTAAAAATCGAAAAAAAAAAGTCCGAACGATCCAAAAAGTGTGAGGGAGAATAATAATAACATTTTGGAATTATCGGGAATGTTTTTGTTTGAAAGGGACGAATTTTCAAGCCGGAAAGCAGAATTTGACGAAACCGGCTCGGCGCCGCAGCCGCCATCCGCCTCGGCGTAGCCCCTCCTAACCTCCTACGCGCACCGGGACACGCCCAACGCCCGCAGGAGTCTCGCGAGCCAAGACGCCCATCGGCGCAGCAGGGCTCGCGAGCCAAAGCCGCAGCCGGTCCGCGTGCCGCCCGCGAGGGCTCGCGTGTCGCCCCACAGCCGGACGCGAGCCGACCCCGCGGGCCCACGCGAGCGGCGCGTTGCGGGTTCGCGAGCGGGCGCGCTAGGGTCCGCGTGCCGCCCGTCACGGGTCCGCGAGCCGGCCCGCAAGTGCATGCGAGCCGCCCGACGGGGCACGCATGCCCGCCCGTATGGGTCCGCGTGCTAGCCCGCGTAGGGTCTACGTGCCGCCCGCATGGGGTCCGCAAGCCGGCCCGCAGTGCACGCGAGCCGCCCGACGGGGGCACGCATGCCCCGCCCGCAGGGTCCCCGCGTGCCGCCCCGTAGAGGTCCGCGAGCCGCACGCCCATCGCGCACGGGGGTCCGCGAGCCGGCCCGCAGGGGCACCCGTGCCGCCCCGCAACCGGTCCTCGCGAGCCGACGACGCCCATCGCGCGTTAGGGGCCCGGCGAGCGGCGCGCAGTGGCACGCGAGCTAGCCCGCAGGGGGTCGGCGAGCCGGCGCGCGCAGAGGTCCGCATGCCGCCCGTCGCAGGGGGACGCGTGCCAGCCCGCGCGGGGGTCGTGAGCCGCCGCGCCGGGTGGCATGCGAGCCACGCCCCGCGAGGGTCCGCAGCCGGCGCGCAGGGGTCCGCATGCTAACCCGCAGGGATCCGCGTGCCGCCCTCGCATAAGGTCCGCGAGCGGCGCGCAGGGGTCCGCGTGCCA
>CAWUPB010000983.1:437500-447500 GCA_963924115.1 Dovyalis caffra | reverse complement strand
AGCACAAAAACTCAATGCCATGCAAGCGCTAGCCTAAAGCTATCGTTGGAATCCCCAAGCACATCGCTACGTCATGACCGGCATCGTAGCCGACCACCGCGCACCCACCTTTGACACTCTAGTGCGAAATGCCGATGCCTGTGCCTCGGTCGTCGTGGAACGATTGCGACTAAGGGTGAGGGATTGCGGGGAGAGCACACGCTTCGGCATAAGCACAACAACGTAATGCTATGCAAGCACTAGCGTAAAGCTCTCCTTGGAATCCCCAAGCCCGTCGCTACGTCCGACCGGGGCATCACGCCGGCCACCCGCACACACGCATTTGCCACTCCGGCCGAAAATCCGATGGCCGTGCCCTCTACTGTGGAGATATCATCACGACAAAGGCTCAAGGAGATTCCGCAGGGAGCCCATGCGTCCACACGAGCAAAACAACTTAATGCCCCGCAAGCGCTTGCATAAATCTCTCGTTGGAATTCCCAAAAGCCCGACGCAACATCCCCGTAGCTTCAACCCAGCCCACCTTCTTAACTTGCCATCGCAACAACAAAAACCAACCGCGTGCTTGCCAAAAGCAAATAAAACACCCACAAACCGCTCGGCCCACCAGCTTGGCAAAAGCACAGAATAAAACCCACAAAAAGGATGGCTGCTGCATACAAAAAATCCGAGGGTCACCGGAGGGGGTCGTCGGAAAAAGTGGCCGAGGGGGTCACCGACGAACGAAAACATTCACCGACCCGGCACATTAGCAAGCCCACCAAGAACGAGAGCCAAGACACCACCCACAATGCTCCCGCACCGAGACCCATGGCCGGCGCCCACGGGCGGCAGTGTGCAACCATCGTCACAGGTCAAACTTCATGCGTCACAATTTCAACCCGCAAGGGCAGCCTCTAGTTCCCCTTAGACTCTCAACATTTTTCCTCCCAATTTCTCGTGTTTGGCTCATCGACTATTGTGTTTCACACACCCAAGAAGCTTTCCCCGAAGCCCTACAAATGATAGGCAACACGCTACAATAGACAAAGAATGAATCGTAGATTACACACAATATTACAATGAAAACTCCCAACCTTTTATTAACCCGTAACAAAGGAATACACTTTTATTTCGAATTGTCTCTCTATCTCCGTCTATATGCCTCTCTCTCTCTCTCTCTCGTGCAATGCACATCCCCCTCTCCTTTTTATAACAAAGGATCATTGAAGTTACATAGAACCGGCTATCTAACCGCTCCCTATAAATCGGATTGCATTGGCTAGTAGGAAGTAACCGTCGATAACTCGCCTCTTTGATAACTCGCTCCTTCTAGAACTTCCTTTGGCCTCGCCACCCTACGTACCCTTTTGGCATCCGACCGAGCCCTCTCTCAGCCCGCTCGTGTTCCCACGCAACTTGGACAGCCCCTCTATCCAAGTCCGGAGTTGTGCCGAACATGAACCCGCTTGTTCGCATCCTCGGCGCGCGTAACACTCGCGCCTACGCTTATCTTTGGCGCAACCCCGCGCCTATCCTTGGCGCGCACAACACTTACGCCTACGCTTATCCTTGGCGCAACCCCGTGCCTAGGACCGTGACAAACAACCCCTACCGTAAAGGTCCGACGCCCTCGTCGGAATCGAAGTGAGGTACTCCCGCACCTTCTCTTCAAATTGCCACAAGTCGTTGTCCTTCTCCCATGAAACCTCCCCATTCTTAGCCCATTTTACTAAGAACTCGTTCGTCGATTCTTCTTGTGCCGACCAAGTCGACGATGATCCAGAATCTTGACAATCCCATCATCAAACTACTTCCGAACCACTGGGGAGCTCTTTTTGACTTGTTTCTTTCCGAATCCTCTCGGTCTTCGTAGTAAGGCTTCAAATAACTCACATGAAATGTAGGGTGGAGCTTTAAGTGTTCAGCAAAACCAGCCTATAAGCCACAACTCCCACCTTTTCTCTAATTTTGAAAGGTCCCTCATATCTTGGAATAAGCCCCCGCCGCACCAATCTCGCGTGATTTTCTTCCAAATTTGAGGTGTCAATTTGAGCAACACCTTGTCGCCCACATCAAACTCTAAGGGTCTCCTTTTCAAGTCAACATACTTCTTCACTCACTTGCCGGCCTTCCACAAGCCGTCTTGGGCTTGAGCCAATAACTCCCGCCTCTCCAACGCAAATTGGTATGCTCGTTGGACTTTTCCCACCGGATTTCGTACCGAGATCTCTAGGGAGTTTGGGGTCGCATCCCTAGCACCAACTCAAACGGACTTGCCTCCGTCGTGCATGACTCGTGGAGGTTGTAGCAAACCGAGCACATCCAGCCACTCTATCCAATTTCGTTATGTTGCTCGTCACATAATGCCGCAGTACTCCTCCAACAAAGCATTAATCCTCTCCGTCCGCCCATCGGCCTGTGGATGATTGGCGATGGAGAACTTCAACTCGCGTCCCCATCATATTAAACAAGATTATCCAGAATCGACCCGTGAAACGTGCATCACGATCGCCGACGATGTCCGATGGCACCTCAATGTACTTCACCACATTTTGGTAGAACATCCCAACAGCCTACATCCGCCGTGCAACCGAGGGAGCGGCAACAAATACCGCATATTTAGTGAATCCGTCCACGACCACCATTACCGCATTCATGTTGTCTACCTTTGGAAAACCCATGATAAAATCCATCAAAACCGACACCCAAGGTTTCTCTCGGAATCGGCAACGGCCAAAGCAACCCCGCCTCACGCCGTCGTGAAGTCTTGTCTTGCCGGCACACTAGACAAGTCTTCACAAATAGCTCCACATCCTCATCCATCTTTGGCCAATAATACGTCCGGGACAACAAGGCCAACATCCTCTCCCTTCCCGGATGTCCAGCCCATCGCGGATCACGTGTCTCCGACATCAAGAATTTTCGCAGCCTTCCCTTTCGGCACAAAGATTCGACCCCTTTTGCATATATGAGATCATTGTCCAGCCAATATCTCCGCACTATCCCTTCTCGTACAAGACCAGCCCAACTTCTTGTATGATTCATCCTCCTTAGCAACTCGGTGAAGTCGTTCGATCATGTCCGACTCCACCCGTACAAGAGAAAAAGAGTAGCAAGCACCTCACACCCGCTTAGTGCATCGACAACTTGATTATGTCGTCCCGGCTCGTGCTCCCACACAAAGTCATACTCGCCTAGAAACTCTTGCCACCGAGCTTGCCTCCGAGATAGCTTCTTCTCGCGTCTTAAAGAAAGTGTTTGCCACATTATCCGTCTTCACTATGAATCTCGACCCCAATAGATACACTCGCCACACACCCAAGCAATGGACTACCGCCGTCATTTCCTTTTCGTGTGTCGAATATTTTTGTTCCGCCTCATTGAGCTTTCGACTTTCAAATGCAACTCGGATGACCCTCTTGTACCAACGACACCCCCAATGGCCCTATCCGAAGCATCGCATGCACTTCGAAAGGCCTCTCAAAGTCGCAGCCTCAACACCGGGGCCGACGTAACAACTCTCTTCGCTTGTCGAATGCTCGTTGGCACTCGTCAACCCAATTCTACCGTCCGTCCTTCTTTAACAAATCGACAGAGGAGCCGCCACTTTGCTATATCCCTCAATAAACCGACGATAGTAGTTTGCTAACCCCAAAAATGACCGCAACCCGTACACCGATTTAGGGGCCTCCCACTCTAGGATGGCTTCGTACCTTCCTTGGATCCATCTTCACTTGACCCTCACCGACCAAGTGACCTAGGAACATGATCTCAAACCTCGTGTGAATTCACACTTTTCCCTCTTTACAAATAGCCGATGTTCCCTAAGTTTCTTTAAAACATTCGACAAATACACTACATGATCATTCAAGTTCCTACCGTAAACCACAATATCATCCAGATAGACCACAAGACAATTATCTAGGAACTCATATAAGCACATCATTCATCAAGTTACAAAATGTAGTCGGAGCATTGGTTAGGCCAAATGGCATAACCGAAACTCGAATGAACCATACCTCGTCACACAAGTTGTCTTGTGCTCATCCCCTCGGCAATCCTCACTTGCCAACAACCGCACCTCAAATCTAGCTTCGTGAAGACAAGCAGCCTCCACACAACCTCGTCCATCAAATCCCGCACCAACGGTACCGGATATTTGTTCTTTATCGTCACCTTGTTCAAGGCACGATAATCCACACACATTCGAAGACTTCCATCCGCCTTCTTCTCGGAATGTACAGTGAGCACCATAAGGAGCTTTAGATGGCCGAATAAACCCGACGCCTATTAACTCTTCCAACTCGTCTTCTCAATTCCCCCAAATCCCTTGGAGACATTCGATAAGGAGGTCGCGACGGTGCCGTCGCACCCGCACAAGTTCTATTTCGTGGTCAATGGCCCTTCTCAGTGGAAGCTTTTTCGGCAACTCCGGAGGCATTACATCCGAGTATTCCTCCAACAAACTAGCAATGACATCCGGTACTCGCTCCATCGGTCTCGAATCCTCCCCCATTGCTATCGCCAAAACCACTTCACCACCTTTCTTCAAGGCCTTATTAATTGCAATGGCCGAAATGATGCTACCGCCGCCCTTGCCGTTTTCAACCACCGAAGTTTTCTCACATAACACAAAACCGGAACATGTATCATGGGCAATCGAATTCCCCTAGATACGGCATCAGCCCTATCTTGGCCTTCTTTAAGAAGTCTAGGCCAAGTATGACGTCAAAGTCATCAAGAGCCACCACTAGCAAGTCTTGTTTACCATGCCATTTATCCAAGACTATAGGCACTTCGTACGCAGATTCCCTTGATCCGTCGTGCCTTGGCATTCACTCGCCTTCATTGTTGTGTGGTCGTTGCTCACCCGCGTACCCAACCGCATCATCAACCTATCAACAACAAAAGTGTTCGTAGCACTCGTAATCCAACATGGCTATGATCTCTCGATCATTCACTCGATTTTCACATACATCAACGTGTCCAGAAGCACTCCAACTTCCCTTGTCATAAGGCATCTAACCGCACCAAGTCGTAGCCGACAAGGTTGAATTCATCCATCGAATCATCTTCCGCAATCGTACAATTCAACACACGCATTGGGTTAACGTGTGTGACTATTTCCTCTTGCTCACCGTCATCGACCGTAATGGCATTCAACTTCTCCCTTTTCTGACATTCTCGGGCATAATGAGATCCCCCACATATGAAATGTACTCGTATTCGGCCTAGATTCTTTCGTTGACGCATCAACCTCGCTTGCCCTTACCTTTATCATAGGCAGTGCTTGAATCCACCCCCACCGAATTTCTTCCTCCGTGGAAATTCCCTCTTACCCTTTGCCTTGGATTTCGAGGGGCCGCTGCAACGCACCCATCTTTCGCCCTAGTCTTAAAATCCACCAACCCATCCGCGGCAGCGAATCGCCGAAGACAACCGCCACCTTCGTCGCCTCAACTCGTTTGTGCCCAAGGCCGCAAGCCCGATAGAAAGTTGAATAATTTATCCTCCTCGTACATGTTTTCGATATCCGTAATGAGAGAACCGAATTCCTTCACATATTCCCTCACCGATTTATCCTACCTTAACCTTTTCGCATCTTCTCTCGCAAGCCAAGAAGTGTTATTCTGCAAGAATTGTTCCTTCAACTCTTGCTCGAGACGCACCCACGTATCGATCTTAGGTCGCCCAGCATTCAAGTCTTCCTTAATTCTAGTCCTCCACCACGCTTTGCATCACCCGTCAAATACATTACGTTGATGTCCACCCGTTCGTCGTCCCTAATCTTAGCCACCCCAAAGTACCGTTCCATATCCCACAAAAAGTTTTCCAATTCCTTGGAACTCCTCGCGCCATCGAATGGCTTAGGATCCGGTACCTTCGGCTTGGACGTGCCCCCACCCGTAGGGATAACCGCCACCGCCCTTCTCGCACCGCAATCTCTTCCTCAAGAGCCCGCACTTTGCGACCCATCTTCGCCACAAGATCCATCGACCGCCCAACAGCCCTCTTCGCCACTTCCTCAGACGCTTAAGCCTTTCGTTCATGGAACCCTCTTCATTTTCGACCACAGGACCCAAGACTTCTTCAAGATGAGTGAGTCTTTCTCGTATAATCTCCATCCCGTACGACATTAGGCCTCAAAATCCCGACCAATAGAACGAACTTTCGCTCGATACCACTTGTCACAGTGGTCAAATTTGCGTCACAATTTGAACTCAAAGGTGGCAGCCTTAGTTCCCCTAGACTTCAGCCTTTTTCCTCCCAATTTACTCTCGTGTTTGGCCTACCGACTATGGTGTTTCACACACCTAAGAGGCTTGCCCCGAAGTCCCGCAAATAATAGGCAACACGCTACAATAGACAAAGAGTAAATCAAAGTTTACACACAATATTACAGAAAACTCCCAACCTTTTATTAACCCAAGAATAAAGGAATACACTTTGATTTCAAGTGTCTCTCTATCTCCGTCTATATGTCTCTCTCTCTCGCAAAGCACATCCCCCTCTCCTTTTTATAACAAAGGATCATTGGAAGTTACATAGGAACTCGCTATCTAATCGCTCCCTAATAAATCTGGACAGATTGGTTGGAGGCAAGTAACCGCCGATAACCGCCTCTTGATAATCGCTCCTTCTAGAACTTCCTTTGGCCTCGCCACCCCACGTACCCTTTTGGCATCCGACCGAGCCCTCTCTCTCACCGTCGTGTTCCCACACAACTTGGACAGCCCTCTATCCAAGTCCGGAGTTGTGCCAAACATGAACCCGTTGTTCGCATCCTTGGCACGCGCAACCCCGTGCTCGCGCCTATCCTCGGCGCGTGCAACCCCGCGCCTACGCCTCGGCGAGCGCAACCCTCGCGCCTACGCCTATCTTTGGCATAACCCCGCGCCTATCCTCGGCGCGCGCAACACTCGCGCCTACGCCTATCCTTGGCGCAACCCCGCGCCTAGGACCGTGACGAGTAGGCCTCTATCCTACCATCGAAAGTTGATAGGGCAGAAATTTGAATGATGCGTCGCCAGCACGATGGCCGTGCGATCCGTCGAGTTATCATGAATCATCGGAGCAACGGGCAGAGCCCGCGTCGACCTTTTATCTAATAAATGCATCCCTTCCAGAAGTCGGGGTTTGTTGCACGTATTAGCTCTAGAATTACTACGGTTATCCGAGTAGCAAATACCATCAAACAAACTATAACTGATTTAATGAGCCATTCGCAGTTTCACAGTCTGAATTAGTTCACACTTACACATGCATGGCTTAATCTTTGAGACAAGCATATGACTACTGGCAGGATCAACCAGGTAGCATTCCTTTGCGACACCGCAACCCGAACAATCCCCAACGTCAAAGAGACGAGGGGACAAGTCAGGCGCAGAGGTCATTCTTATCGAGCAAAGATCACTCGAACGAGGCTATCGCAGGGCTGGAGAACCCTGCACAGTGCAACAAATTCTCGCATCCGAAAGCACGAGCGGTCGCAGTGGGCCCAATTCGACGGAAGTCCGCTCGACCGGAACATAAGCGCCGTAGCAAAGATCCGCCGTGCACACTTAGAGGAGGTACAAAGCAGAGAGGGACAACATCAAATTCTAATTCCACCACAAAGGGTACGCGACACAGAACCCCTCATCACCGCGGAGGCCCTACATGTGCTCTGGGCCGATGTGACGGGGACCGCGGGCAACAGCTCAGATGCACCGAAGACAGAGCCTCGCCAACACAGACAGCCCGACGACCACTCATGCGCCACCGCGTACACAAGACATCGATCCCGAAGAGCGAACCACGGCCCAAAAGAGCAAAATGGAAACACTCAAGCATGATCAAAGCCTGCACCGCCGGACGCGAAAGATTTCAAAGGGACAGTCGTGTAAAGCTGGAAGGGACGAGATGGAGACATTCGAAAAAAGGGACACCTGCCACGGCTAGGATGCCGAAGCCCAAGCCTTGGCCGTCGGGATACGATCACAGCACAAGCCAAGGGATTGCACGGGAGATCGCATGCGCCGGCACAAGCACAGCAACTTAATGCCATGCAAGCGCTTGCGTCAAGCTCTCATTAGAATCCCCAAGCCCGTCGCTACGTCCCAGCCGCCCGGCATCGGACCGGGCACCCGCGTGCCCACCTTTGCCACTCCGCTCGCAACACCGATGCCCGTGCCTCGGCTATGTGGCCATGATCACGACGAAGGCCTCGGGCATCGTGCGTAGAGCGCACACGTCGAGCACAAGCACAACAACTCAATGCCATGCAAGCACTAGCCGTAAGGCCGTCGTTGGAATCCCCAAGCCGCCGCTACGTCCCAAGAATGGCCTGGACAGCCACCCGCGCGCCCACCTTTGTAACTCACTCAAAACGCCAATGCATAGGCCTTGGCCGTGAGGATACAATCGCAACGAAGGACTCGGGGATCGCACGGAGACCGCACACATCGGCGCAAGCACAACAACTCAATGCCATGCAAGCGCTAGCCTAAAGCTATCGTTGGAATCCCCAAGCCCATCGCTACATCATGACCGGCATCGTAGCGACCACCCGCGCACCCACCTTTGACACTCCGTGCGAAATGCCGATGCCTGTGCCTTAGCTCGTCTGGGAACGATCGCGACTAAGGGTGAGGGATCGTGGGGAGAGCACACGCTTCAAGCACAAGCACAAGAACGTAATGCTATGCAAGCACTAGCGTAAAGCTCTCCTTGGAATCCCCAAGCCCGTCGCTACGTCCGACTGGGGCATCACGCTGGCCACCTGCACACACGCATTTGCCACTCGGCTCGAAAATCTGATGGCCAGGCCTCGGCTGTGGAGATATCATCACGACAAAGGCTCAAGGAGATTCCGCAGGGGGCCCATGCGTCCACACAAGCAAAACAACTTAATGCCCTGCAAGCGCTTGCATAAATCTCTCGTTGGAATTCCCAAAAGCCCGACGCAACATCCCCATAGCTTCAACCCAGCCACCTTCTTAACTTGCCATTGCAGCAACAAAAACCAACCGCGTGCTTGCCGAAAGCAAATAAAACACCCATAGCTGCTGGCCCACCAGTTGGCAAAAGCACAGGCACAAAAAACCCACAAAAAGGCTGGCTGCTGCATAGAAAAATCCGAGGGTCACCGGAGGGGGTCGCCGGAAAAAGTGGCCGGAGGGGGTCACCGGCGAACGGAAACATTCACCGGCCCGGCACATTAGCAAGCCCACCAAGAACGAGAGCCAAGACACCACCCACAATGCTCCTGCACTAGGACCCATGGCTGGCGCCCATGGGCAGGCAGGCAGCTACCCCCTATAGAGCAATATGTAGAATTTCAGCTCTGGCAGGGGTAGACACTACTAGGTCCCACCCGTCACTCCCCTCTAAAAAATTCAATTTTTTGAATTTTGAGCTGAAATTTTGTACATAGGTTTGGGAAAATCCAATCTATTTTCTAGAAAATTTTCAGAATTTTTCCAAGGACCGAAAGTATGCTTTTTTATTTTTTGAACATTAAAAATGTAGAAAATTGGAAAAAAAAAAGTCGAACGATCCAACTTTAGAATTATCTGGGAATGTTTTTGTTTGAAAGCGGATGAATTTTCAAGCCGAAAGCGTAAATTTGACGAAACCAGCTCGGCAACCAAGACTATCCGCTCGGCGAAGCCCCTCCTAACCTCTTTTGATGACCGGGGACAGCCCAACGCCCATCGTGCGCAGTGGGCTTGCGAGCCAACCCGCAGGGGTCCGCGAGCCGGCGCGCAGTAGGCACGCGAGACAGCCCCGCGGGGCTCTGGCGAGCGGCGCGCAGGGGTCCGCATGCCACCCGCAGGGGATGCGACCGCCTCGCTGCAGGGTCGCGTGCCGGGCCGCAGGGGGATGCGAGCCACCCCGCAGGGGGTCCGCGTGCCAACCCGCACGCGGGTCCGCGAGCCGGCGCGCAGTGGCATGCGAGCCGCCCGCAGGATGCACGCGTGCCCGCCCGCACGGGGTCCGCGAGCGGCGCGTAGGTGGCATGCGAGCCAACCCTCAA
>CAWUPB010000983.1:425000-427500 GCA_963924115.1 Dovyalis caffra | reverse complement strand
GCCCTAGTGCGCCCAACGCCTCGTAGGAGTCCCGCGAGCGCACGTCCATCGTGCGCAGGGCCGCGAGCCGCCCCGCAGGGATCTGCGAGCCGGGCGCGCAGTGGCATGCAAGCCGCCCCGCAGGAGGTCGGTGAGCGCGGCGCGCGAGGGTCCGCGGCGCGGGCCCGCAGGGGGTACGCATGCCGCCCCGCGTAAGGTTTACGAGCTGAGCGAAGCGCCCATCGTGACGCAGGGGTCCGCGAGCGAGCGCGCAGCGGGTACGCGAGCCGCCTCGCAAGGGGCTCAGCGAGCCGGCGAGCAGGGGTCCGCGTGTCGCCCCACAGGATGCGAGCCACCACGCGGGGTCGGCGAGCGGCCCGCAGGGGTCCCACGCCACCACGGGATGCGAGCGCCCGCAAGCGGGTCTACGTGCCACCACGACTGGGTCCGTGAGCGGGCGCAGCGCGGGGTGCGAGCCAACCGCGAGGATGCACGCGTGCCGCCCCAAAGAGGGATGCGAGCGCCCTCGCCGTCCGTCTCGCATGCCACCCCGCACGGGGTCTCGCGAGCTGGCGCGCTCGGGGTCTCGCGTGCCAACCGTTGCGGGGATGCGAGCCACTCAGAGGGTCCGCGTGCCGCCCCGCACGGGTCCGCGAGCGAGCGCTGGGCGTGGCATGCGAGCCACCCCACAGGGGGGCACGCCCGCGACCCACGTCGGCTGTCCGCGAGCCGGCCCGCAGGGATCGACGAGCCGCCCCGCAAGGCATGCGAGCTTCCACGCCCAACGTTCGCAGGGTCGCGCTGCGGGGCGAGAGCAGGGCTGGCGAGTCATCCCGCGGGGTTTCCGAGCGATGCCAGGGGCCCGCGAGCCGACGCGCCTTGCTCGTGCTTCTTGGCCAACAAGAGCACATGGCCCCCCTGCAAGATCATATCCGCGCATCCGCCAGCCCCCGCGGCCCACCTGCCCCATTTCCCTAAGTGCCCCAAGTGCCCTGTGCCCTGTGCGCGGCGCTGGTGCGGCGCGCGCACGTGTGTTTTTTTTAAGGGATTGTTGGCTTCCCTATAGAGAAATGTATGGAATTTCTGCATATGGTGGGTAGACACTACTAGGTCCTAGTGTCACCCCCCAAAAAATTCAATATTTTTTTATTTCGAGCCGATATTTTGTACACTCCTGCTGGAAAATCCAATCTATTTTCTCGGAAAACTTTCGAATTTTCCAAGTTAGGGAATTACACTTTCTATTTTTCGATCTTTAAAATTGCAAAAAATAAAAAATAGAAAATAAGTCGGAACGATGCCAAAATTTTGGCAAGAGCCCAATAATAGTGTTTTTGATTTATCGGGACGGCTTGTGTGAAGTGGTCCGCATTTCATTCCGAATGCGCAATGTTGTGTAACTCGGCCTCGGCGGCCCTCCTGGACTCCTCCGGCAAGTACCAGCTCGCGTCACCTCTTTAGCGCACCGACCCATTCAACGTGCGCATGGCCGCGTGCCCGCTGGTCCACAGGGGCTCGCGAGCGCCGCGCGCGCCCTTCCGCTGCGAGGCTCGCGAGCGAGGTCGTTCTGAGCAAGGTGGAGCGATTTGTCCGGCTAACTCGTTAACGAACGAGACCTCGCCATCGCACTAGCTATGCGGAGGTGACCCTCCGCGGCCGCCTTCTTAGAGGGACTAATGGCCTTCCGTGCAAGGAGGTTTGAGGCACAACAGTGTCCGTGATGCCCTTAGATGTTCCGGGCCGCACGCGCGCTACACCGATGTATTCAACGAGTCTATAGCCTCGGCCGATAGGCCCGGTAATCTTTGAAATTTCATCGTGATGGGGATAGATCATTGCAATTGTTGGTCTTCAACGAGGAATTCCTAGTAAGCGCGAGTCATCAGCTCGCGTTGACTACGTCCCCGCCCTTTGTACACACCGCCCGTCGCTCCTACCGATTGAATGGTCCGGTGAAGTGTTCGGATCGCGGCGACGTGGGCGGTTCGCCGCCGGTGACGTCACGAGAAGTCCGCTGAACCTTATCATTTAGAGGAAGGAGAAGTCGTAACAAGGTTTCCGTAGGTGAACCCGCGGAAGGATCATTGTCGAAACCTCGCCCGGCAGAACGACCCGCGAACTTGTGGCCGAGCATGCTAGGGCCGCAGGGGGCTCTTGTCCCCCGCGTCCCTCGGGGCCGCGGACGGGTGCATCCGCACCCGACGCAGCTCGAAAACAAACCCCGGCGCGAGAAGCGCCAAGGAACTAGAGTACGAAGAGCGCGCCCCGTCGCCGAAGGGTGCTCCGGGGGTGCGTCTCCAATTTGCGATAAGCTAAACGACTCTCGGCAACGGATATCTTGGCTCTTGCATCGATGAAGAACGTAGCGAAATGCGATACTTGGTGTGAATTGCAGAATCCCGTGAGCCATCGAGTTTTTGAACGCAAGTTGCGCCCGAGGCCTCATGGCCGAGGGCACGTCCGCTCGGGTGTCACGCATCGTCGCCCCCAAACCCCTCTCGGCCAAGGAGGGCGGGGGGCG
>CAWUPB010000983.1:415000-417500 GCA_963924115.1 Dovyalis caffra | reverse complement strand
GGCCGGCTCGCATCCCCCCGCGCGCCGCTCGTCGACCCCCGGCGGCGGCCGGCTTCGCATCCCCCCGCGCGGCCGCCACGCGACCCCCTGCGGGCCGGCTCGCATGCCACCTCGCGCCCCGCCGCGCACCCCGCGGGCCGGGTCGCAGCCCCCCGCGCATGATGGGCGTGCTAGTTCCGCATCTTCTCGCGGGCCGGCACGCGTACCTTCCGCGGGCCGGCATGCGGATCCCCCGCGGGCGGGCACGCGTGCCCCCACGGCCGGCTCGCGTGCACCCGTGGGCCGGCACGCTGTCCCCGCGCGGCCGGCTCGCCTCCCCTCGCGAGCCGGCATGCGCACCCCCGCGTGCCCGCTCACCGACCCCCCGCGGCCGGCACGCGGAACCCCCGCGCGCCCGCCGCCGACCCCCGCGCGCCCGCCGCCGACCCCCCGCGGCCGGCTCGCATGCCGCCCCGCGTGCCCGCTCGCAGCCCCCTACGGGCTAGCACGCAGCCCCCCGCGCATGATGGGCGTGCCGGCTCGCGTGACCTTCTACGCGGCCGGCACGCGTACCCCGCCGGCTCTCGCGCTGCATCCCCCACGGCGGACGCGTGCCCCCCGCGGGCCGGCTCGCGTGCACCGCGGGCCCGCTCGTAGACCCTATTTGGGCCGGCACGCAGCCCCCGCGCGCCCGCTCGTAGACCCCCGCGCGGCTTGCTCGCATCCCCCTCGCGGGCCGGCACGCCGACCCCCGCGCGCCCGCTCGTCGACCCCCGCGCGGCCGGCTCGCATGCCGCCCGCGCGCCCGCTCGCAGCCCCCCGCGCATGATTGGCGTGCTAGGCCTCGCACTCTTCCGCGGGCCGGCATGCACCCCCACGGGGAGGGCACGCGTGCCCCCCGCGGGCCGGCTCGCGTGCACTGCGCGGGCCGGCTAGCATCACCCCGTGGCCGGCACGCGGAAGCCCCGCGCGCCCACTCGCCGACCCCCGCGGGCCGGCGCTCGTATCCCCCTCGCTGGGCCGGCACGCGGACTCCCCCGCGCGCCCGCTCGCCGACCCGCCGCGGCCGGGCATGCGAGCCCCTACGGGCCGGGTCGTAGGCCCCCCGCGCATATGGGCGTGCCGGCTCGCTGCACCTTCGCGCGGCCGGCACGCAAACCCCCGCGGGCCGGCCGCGTCCCACTCGCGGGCCGGCTCGCATGCCACCTCGCGCGACCGCTTGCGTACCCCATGCGGGCCGGCTCGCATGCAACCCCGCGCGCCGTCGCGCACCCCTACGGCCGGCTCACGTCCCATTACGTCCGGCACGTGTGCATCCCGCGGCAGTGCTCGCATGCCACTCCGAGCCGCCCGCTCGCGGACCCCATACTGGCCGGCAAGTAGCACCCTCTGCGGGCCGGCTCCACCATTAAGCACTCGAAAGCTTTTCTTCTTCGCATTGGAATTTATAGATTAACCAACTCGATTCATGAATGATTAGGGTAGCGAAGACATTTCCAAGTATCTCTAATGATTCCATTCAAAGTGCTCTGTACCCGTGGCTTCGGCCGCAACATAACCCACAAGGCAGGATTTCCATAGCTCACAATGGGTGTCATCATTAATCAAAATGCATTGTTTTGATTGAGTGATAGCAGTGAAATGAGACAATTTAGGACATAGAGCGAGTTTCGGTTACTTACAAATAGGTCTCTCCATTTACTAGCGGGATGGGGGAGAACCACTTGCTTTATTGTTGGATGTTTCGCCCGCAAAAGTCTCCGTGTGTATTGCGGTGTCTTTAGAAGTGTGAAGAAGGGAGGGTTGACTTCATGAGACAAGTATATGCCAGGATGGTGAGTAGGTTTACAATGCAGTCGAGATCCCGTGGCAATTTGGCGTGTGTCGATGGCTTCCCCGAATTCACAACAGGTTGCACGGCGGCCAGGAAGCGGGGGTGAGGCGGATGTAATCCTTCTAGCTCGGGGCACCCCTCCTCCTCTTCACCGATCTCGTCCTCGTCCGAGCAAGTCCTCGACCTCAACCGATACATTATCATAAAATGGGGCCCGGGATTTGTGAGGGCCGGGTTGCGAGAGAGCGGTTTTTTTAGGGTTTAGGGTTTTTTGCAATCGGGGGAGGGGGCGCCGGATTCCTTGTAGGGTGGGTGGAAGAGATGGGGGCTTCTAGTGCAAGGATGGGATAGTCGGAACTTTTCGGGAAAGTAGCAAGTAGGGGGTGGTGGCTAGGGGTTTTCACTTTTCTTTGCCATCGAAAAGGGGAAGCCGAAGTGACGGGAAGAGAGAGAAAAATAGGTGGATGAAGTTTAGCAATAAATTAGGCGAGAGAGGGATGCGGAAACTAGAACAAGAGGGAGAAATTAATCCATGGTTTTCGTAAATGAGCCGGATTAGAGCTGGTCCGGCATGTAAGTAAGGCTAATCCGGAGGGAAGGAACTCCATGCAAGGAGGAGAGCGTCTCTCTCTTCTTTCTCACTCTACTTACTACTACCGAGAGCTCTTTTCTTTTTTTTTTATTTAA
>CAWUPB010000983.1:395000-407500 GCA_963924115.1 Dovyalis caffra | reverse complement strand
ATGGGAAACAAGAGAAGGCGAAGCTAGCCAAGGTAGAGACAACTAGAGGCAAAACAACCGAATCCATACCGTGGAATCTACAAGCTCGGCAGAAGTGAGTACACCAAACCAACAGACATATCAAGCCAGCCCAAGGTCGGGACACCCATAGCGCAAAACGGTAAGACCAACAAGATAGAGAGGCCAAGGAGCAAAAGGCGCCCAAAACAAACCGAAGCCAACCAAACCAAAAGCCGAAGGCCACACAAACAATCAAGTAGACCTATAATTAAACTCCGAAAAAAGGGTAAGCCACCGGCAGAGGCAAGCTCAACCAACTCCAATCATCACCAAGCAGAGGCCCGGGATCAAACACAAAGGAGCATCCGAAGAAGCCGCCCGGCACAAGACAAAAAAGAGGCTTGGACACAATAGAGGAGCTGGACCGGTGAAGCCTAATCCGATGTGGACCAATAGTTAGGGGAACAAGAGAAGGCGGACTAATCGAGCTAGCAAAGGTAGAGACAACCGGAGGAGAAACACCGAATCCATATCGTGGAATCTACTAGCTCGGCAGAAGTGAGGGGCCAGCAGAAGCGGGAGGAACAACGCCTAGCGGAGCAGGAGCATCGAGTCAGGCGGGGAGATAGGCTAGGCAGAAGAATGGGGCAAGGCCTAATTCATGAGTAGGCCAACCCAACGTACAAATTAAGCCGCCCAAGATTGGGACACCCATAACAGTAAAACAAGAAGACCAACAACGAGCGAGAGGCCAAGGAGCGTAAGCCACCCAAAACAATCCGTAAGCCAACCAAACCAAAAGCCAGAGCCCACACAAAACAACCCATATCCAACCAAACCGAAGCCAACCAAACCAAAAGCCGGAGGCCACACAAACAATCAAGCGGACCTACAATCAAACCCGAAAAAGGTGGTAAGCCACCGACAGAGGCAAGCTCAACCAACTCTAATCATTAGCGAGCAGAGGCCGATGGCGCAGTCGTAAAGAACCAAGCAGGGAGTAGACAGTGCCCAAAAGAGGAGCTACCCTCGATCGTAACATAGCGCCATAACCACCAACTCAAAACAAACAAGAGGAGTCAAGCAACCCAAGAAGACCGAACCCAAAGGACCAAACGAAGCAATCTATCCGAGATAGTACTCGGAGCCCTCAAATAGGAGATCAAGGCACACCCACGGATAAGAGTCGGGGGTTTGATTCATGAAAGTAGAAAATCGTGTGAAGATTATCCGGAATTTACAAAACACATTGGTTGTCGTGCTCGGCTAAGGCATCAAAGGCACACCTATTTCGCTCTTCCTGGATGACATAAACTATGATACCAAGGGCCACTCTCCTCATTTTCGCTTCAAGGTTGTTACGACAACAAGATAGGCCTCCGATCGAACTAGTGAGTGTATGCATACCCCGCGGATTCGGAGCCATTGCTTGATTTCCAACCACAGTGTCGGTCGGTCCAAGCAGGTGAGAAGAACAAGTGGTGAATGGACTCGAGGCTTGATCACAAAGGAGGCATACGTCCGTGGTGGGCGTAGAACCGAGACGGTCCTTAGTTTTTAAGGCGCCCCTAACAACTAGCCGTAAAATAAAGGAGTGCCAAGGCGGGGACCATGACTCCCAAATCACCTTACCCCGAGCACACGAGCACCCCAACCGGCCAAAGCCTTGTATAGAGCGTATTAGAGAAATTTCCTTCTCCCGAGTTCCACCTAGCAAGCTCGCATATAGCCGCATCTTTACTTGCATATTTCATGACAAGCAAGTCTTTCACATGAAGAATGGCTTTCCACAATGGTGAAGCTTTGCAATGGGCGTAAGCATCCCATACTTGGTAGCCTTCCAAGTAGAAGCGGTGGATCCAATGGATCCAAATAGAGTCAACCTCGAGGTGTATGTCCCGCAGCCTTTTGACCAAAAAGCTTTGGTTTTTCACTTTGATATCAAATACCCCAAGGCCCCCCTCGCATTTAGGGGAACAAAGGCTCGCCAAGCCACCAAAGCCGAAGAGCACCTATTGACATCTCCCGTCCATAAAAATTCCAACACATACCGGTGATACGTGCAATGACCACAGCGAGGCATAGGAAAAATAGCGAGCCGAATTGTATCATGCTCGAAGAGGATGGATCCGAGGAGCTCTAGGCGGCTCGCATAGGATAGATGTTTTCCCATCTAGCTCCGGATCGATGAATCGAGACTATGTAGCAAAGGAGCAAACCGGCTAGAGAGCGGGCGATGAGGGCTAAGAGGGACCCCTAGGTATTTGAAGGGGAAAGAACCTTCACAAAACCTAGTTTCTCGAAGGATGGATTCTTTTAAATCGCTTCGACCCCACCAAAAAAGATGGAGGACTTGGGCACATTGATGGCTAGGCCGAAACACTCTCAAAGATAAGCAACCGGCTGGTCGAATCTTGATGGAGGCGACATCGGCACGGCTAGGTAACAAGACGTCATCCGCGAATGCTAGGTGGGTGATGGCATGGACCCCGCACCGAGGATGGAAGCGAAAATCAAAATTCCGAGTAGCAATCTTCGGTAGGCAAGAGAGGTATTCCATGCATACCGGAAATAGGTAGGGAGAGAGGGGGTCACCTTGCCTAACCCTAGCCTTACCCGAGAAGAAACCTAACAAGCCCTCGTTGACCGAGATGGAGTAGGAGGCTGATTCAACACATGTCATAATCCAACCAACAAATCTGTCCGAGAAACCTAATTTTAATAAGAGCTATTTTAGGAAATCCCATCGCACAGAGTCAAAGGCCTTACGGAAATCAATCTTCATTAGGCATCTCGAGGAAGCACGTTTCCGACCATACATGCGAAGTAACTCCTATACCAAACAAATATTGTCCGACATTTTCTAACCCCCAAGGTAGGCATTCCGCATAGGATCGACTATATCCATTAGTGCCAAGGATAGCCGGGAGGAGATGATCTTGGTGATGACCTTAGAGACGACATTACAGCACGAGATTGGCCTAAAGTCATTTGGCACGGTAGCATTGGTCGTTTTTGGGACCAAAGTTACAACAGAGTGGCCAACTTGTTTAAGGAGTCGCCTAGATACAAAAAAGTCTTGAACCGTCGCACAAAAATCTTATCCAACAATCTCCTAAGCTCGTTTAAAGAAGAAAGATGAATATCCATCGTGGCTCGGTGCCTTGTCATTGTCTATGCCGAAGAGTGTCTTCTTGATGAGGTCCATCGAGACCGAGGAGAGAAGCCGATCATGGCTGGCCGTATGTAGTCAAGGCCCACTAGCAACAATCTGCGAGTCAAGGGGCACCGTAGCTTTGGTGGAACCTAAGAGGTTGTGATAGTAGGAGACAAACTCCTCTCCGACTTCGCGATAGAGGTAGTGAGTCGCCCATCACCCACGATGAAGAGCAAGCAATATAGTTGGCTTTATGCTTGTGGTTCATGAGCCGATGAAAGAAACTAGTGCCTTTGTCGCAATCCTTAAGAAATTTGCACTTTAATTTCGACCAAAGAACATATTTTCCGAAGCTTTGAGGTTAGCCAAATGGAGCCGAGTCTTTTTCCGTCCGACTAAGCTCCAAGTTATCTCTATCCGAGTGAAGCTCGAACCGTATGGTAGCCAAATCGGATTCGACCCTAGTTACCCTTTGGGAGATGTGGCCGAAATGGAGTCCGTTCGGTTGCTTAAGAGGCTCTTTGAGTGATTTCAATTTGCGACAAAGTATATACATTAGGGTACCACCGAACCTAGCGTCCCAACTCGTCGACAACAGTTCGTAGAAAAGCATCATGGACGGCCCACATATTAAAGAATTTGAAGCTACGGGTTCCGGAAGAAGCACGGGGGCCCAAATGTACCAATATCGGAGAGTGGTCCGAAAAGCGCCGGGGGCCAAAATGAACATGAACGGCTGCACTGGAGAAGGACCATAAAGGGTTGGCCGAACTCCGTCGATTTTTGTCTATACATCGACCTCATGCCAAGTAAAATGGCACCCCGTGTAGTTAAGGTCCAAGTAGGCCAAGATCGGAGCGATAACTTCGAAGTCGCAGTTTCGTAGTGGGAGACATCGGTATCCCCATGCTTGTCGACTTGTGATAAAATAGAATTAAAGTCTCCCGAATGAGCCAAGGGCGGTGTCGGCTACCAATGACGAAGATCAGCCCACAACTCTCTTCCGGCAGCATCTGAGTGTAACCCGTAGACCAAAGTAACATTGAAAGTCACTGTCGCATAAGGTCGCTTACGCTAACATTGACACCTTGGATAGAGACATTCAACAAAGTAACCGATACGGTTCTTGGATTCCGTAAGAGTGCAATGCGGGCGGTTCCCGCTACCATAGCATTGGACATGAAGTTCCAATGCTTCGAGTCTAAGTTGGTGCATATTGACAAGCCTAGCGGAACTTAGTTTAGTTTCAACAAAGGCACACACATCGACCTTATTTTTCTTCATGAGACACACTCGCCTCATGTTGTTTCGGGGGACTATTAAGCCCTCTAATATTCCAACTATAGATAATCATGGATGAGCAGAAGAGGCTGACCCTCTTCGACCCCCGCTTCTCGCCCATCGCTACTCCTCCGCCGGCTGTCGGCCTAGGTGAAGTCGTCGTTACCATCCGTTCTTCTCGTCCGATCGCAGGGTCCGGAATGGTGTCCCTAGGGGAAGTAGGAATTGCCAAGCATTCAGCCTTTCTTGTTAGAAATGCACTTCGTGATGGGAGGCCCGGACGTGCCACTATTAAGTCTATCGGTAGAGCCATTTGCATAAGTAGTTCGATGAGTTCTGTCTCCAGCACGATGGCCCCGTTGTCCGCCTTGGTCAACAATGTGGCTACTCAGCCCCACTTGTATCCCTCGTTGCCGCAACCGACCAACCCGGATAGAACCTCAATTGGCTTAGTGTGAGAAGGGGACACTCGGGCCTATGGCAGCCGGAACAGATGGCAAAATCAACCATAACATGTTTACCTTTATCACCGGCTCGACATGGGTTTGTTTTGGTCCTCACCGTCACCAACTCGGCAGCCTTCTTGTAGCATGAGATCAAGAGATGAGGGGACCGGCAGCGCAGGGGAGTGGACTATGGATAGGCTCGG
Source organism: Dovyalis caffra (assembly GCA_963924115.1). Lineage (NCBI taxonomy): Eukaryota > Viridiplantae > Streptophyta > Magnoliopsida > Malpighiales > Salicaceae > Dovyalis > Dovyalis caffra. Next base: position 402,413 of record CAWUPB010000983.1, on the reverse strand, counting down.
CATGGCAAAGTCACCCGGACGTTGAAAAACACTAATTCTAGCCCGCCCATTAGTAGCCGCACTCGCCATTTATGGGAGCCTTACTCGAATCCCGAGGTGGCTGAGTTTTGCATGCTACTGTGGAATGCCCAAGAGTTCGATAGCTTTTGCAATGGATGGGAAGAGACTCATAGACCACCGGCTACACGAGGGTGGTGCTTATTCGGCAAAAGGATGCCGACCATCCGAGGGAGGGATTCCATAATATTGAGTTCAACAAGGACCCGAGTATAGGAAAGTCTCATCCATGGAAGCAGCTAAACTGGTCACATTGAAGAGGCTTACCTAGCGGACTAGCAATCTTAGACAAACATGCAAGTGGACCAACATTTAAGTGGCGGATTGGGGAGTTTAATCCAAACAGGGACGATAGCCATCTCGGATGTGGAGAAATCAAAGTATTCCGACATTGGATGCAAAATTAAAGCACGCCCATAAATCGGATATGGTCCTCGATTCGAATCGAAAGCTTATCCTCCTTTGTTTGGAATTTATAAATGAGCCAACCGGACTCATGTACTCTTAGAGAAGCATCACAATGCCGGTATCCTTGATAATTCCATTGAGGGCTTTAAATCCTGGGTACTTTCCAACGAATATATCCCACAAGGCATACTTTCCATAATTCACAGTGAGTATCGGTAGGTTGCAAAGTGCATTGTTTTGATTCAAGTAATAGTTATAAAATGTGATAGTTTAGGGTAGAGGTTTGAGTTATGGTTACTTACAAATAAATCTCGCCACTTGCCTGCCGGAGAAGGAATTGACCTAGCTCGCCGCCATTGTGGATGCGTCGAGAGCTTCGGGTCGAGGGTCCATCCGACCTCGATAAGGATGGTGGGGTCGTGGCAAGATGGAGGGTGGCAGTGGAGCCGTGTTGCAGCAGCAATTTGGCAAGAGTCGACCGCTTCCACCGAATGTAAGGGAGGAGAAGTGGTTTCGGGAGGCAGTGGATGGGGACACGTGCTCAACCTCGGAATCCGAATAGTCCACCTCCTCTTCACCGAGGTCTACCCCATCCGAACGGTCTTCCACCACAATAGAATCGTGTCTAGAAGTAGGTGCTTGGGACTAGGGACAAGTAGGGTCGGCGGTGGTCGACACATTTGTTATCTAGTGGCGAAGTGGAATGGAGATATGTGGGGACCGATTCCCGATGGAGTGGGATAGGCGTCGTCGGAGCCGCTAGTGGCAAGAATGGGGAACTCGCAGTCTCGCCCAGCAAGAACCTTGGGATTGTGAGTGACTCGATTTCCATTTCTTCTTAGCCATTAAGAAAGAGGTAGAATATTAAGGAGAGAGAATAGTGTGGAGAAAAAGGGGAAAGACACAAGTGTGAACCAAAGCAAGAAAATCAAAGCGAAGATAAATGGCAGTAAGTATGGTCCGGAGGGAAGGAGCTCCATCGGGGAGGAGGAGAGCATCTCTCTCTTCCTTCTCTCTCCCGACTTACTACCGAGAGCTCTTTCTTATCTGAGAGCTCTTTCTTTTTTTTTTTTATTAAAATGTAAGTATATTAATCAAAGAGAAACAAGCCGGGAAAACCAGCCAGAGACACAATATGCAAATGTACAAAAAGCGGGAACATGCTCCCAAAAACACAAAGCAAAAGCACTAGAGCTAGAAGGTTGATCAAGGAAACAAACAAGAGAGATTCCAAGAACAACCAGCTAGAGGCCCTACACTAGCTAACTGGAACCATTTACATAGGCTCTACAGCATACAAAAACATTCGCCGATAAAACCAAAAGGCGATGATGAGCGCCGAGACCGGACAAGCCGATCGCGTAGGCAGAGCCAAAGAGCAAGGCCGAGGCAAAGAATAGGGAATGGTCAACCAACATCGAGGAGATCGTGATCCTTCTCATGAAAGTGAAAAATCATGTAGAACGTAATTTGAAATCTGCGAAAAGCCCGATCAATCGGGGTTGGAGAGTGAGACTCATCAAAACAACCGCTTGTTCCGCTCTTCCCAAATAATGTAAACAATGACCCCTAATGAAAGTCGACGCATACGGGCTTGCAAGTTGTTCCGACGGATAGAGAGTGCCCGAATGGCGCTAGGCAACGAAGTCATATGTCGACGAATCCGCAGCCAGTGCTCGACTAACGCCCGCAGGCAAGCGGTCCAGGAACACTCGAAAAACAGGTGAGAGTGAGATTCGGAGCGTACCGACAGAGGACACAACGGACATCCGTCCGGAATAAATCGTAGCCGATCTATAGTTTTGAGCTTCCCTTGAACGGCCAACCAAAGAACAAAAGCATGTCGTGGCAAGGCCCACTCGCTCCCGCATAACTCTATGCCAGCTTAACTAGATGGCCTACCGGCGAAGGTCTTGGTAGGCGTTACGAATGAATTTGGCGAGGCCCCAAGTGGCGAAGCGCACCTCCACCCGAGAGCTAACCTCGAATTTTCCAAGCAGCCTTATCGCGTGTGGAGAGCAAGCGCCTTCCAAGTGGGAGAGGCAGATGGACGCACTTGACACTCGCAAGACCGATCGATCTCTTAGATAATAGTGATGAACCCAACGGATCCAAATAGAGTCCGTCTTGCGGTGAATGTCCCACAACTCGACGCGCAAGGTAGCACCGGTCGAGAGTAGGCAGATGCCATAGCGCCAGGCCCCCTTCCGCTTTCGGCCGAGCAAATCCGAGACCGAGCCACCAAGGCTGAATGACCCCTCTTGTAGTCCCCGGTCCACAGGAAGTTGTGACAAATACTAGTTATGCGGGAGAGAACCACCGCTAGAATAGGAAAAATTGCTAGCCGTAAGTGAATAATCCCTCGCTAACACCGAGCGCAATAGCTCAAGTCGGCCAGCCGTAAGACAAATGTTTCCCCATCCAAGATTGTACCGCGGACTCTAAGCTCCGCAAAAGAGGGGAGAATTGGCCAGCTAAGAGACGGTGAGGACCGAGAGGGACACCAAGGTAACGAAAGGGGAATGTGCCTTCGTAAAACCCCGTATCTTGGAGGAGAGCCTCGCTTCGCAGAACTTCCTATGCCTCCAAAGTAAATCGAGGACTTGGCCGAATTAATGGTCGACCCGAGACCCCGTCGAACACTTGAATCTGCTGCGTCAAGCACCGAACCGAAACGCCGGTCAGCACGACAAAGAAGCATAACATCATCGGCAAACGCAATGTGACCGATTCGGTGAAGTTCACATCGCGGGTGAAAACGAAAACCAGCAAGTATCCGAGGCGAGACAGGAGCATGCGAGAGAAGTACTCCATGCACACTATAAAGAGGTAAGGGGAGAGCGGGTCGCCTTGCCGAATCCCGCTCTTACCGCGAAAAAACCAAACAAGCAACCATTCACCGAAACCGAGTAGGACGGAGAATCCACACAAGCCATGATTAAGTGGACAAAAGTACTCGGAAGCCAAGCGACCAAAGAAGATTACGGAGAAAGGACCATTGCACGTAATCAAAAGCCTTCTTGAAGTCCACTTTCAGAAGGCACCGAGGCGAGGCACGCTTGCGACCATAATGCCGGAGCAATTCTTGGAGAAGGTGGATGTTATCTCGACATTTTCCGTCCACCTAAGAAAGCATTTTGCATGGGACCGATGATGTCGACCAAAACACTCGCTAACCCGGAAGAGAGAATTTTTGAGATGACCTTGTAAACCACATTGCAAGCAAGAAATTGGCCGAAAGTCCGAAGGGGAGGAAGCATGAGCCGATTTCGGAATGAGCGCAATAACCGAGTGGTTAACCCGTTTAAGCAACTGACCGCAGGAGAAAAAATCTTTGATGGCAAGCACAAAAGTCGACCCCCACTATGTCCCGTGCCGTCTTGAAAAAGAGAGACGAGAAACCATCCGTACCCGAGGCTTTATCGTTGCCGATACCAAACAGAGTCTCATGGATTAAGTCATCAGCAACGGGCGCAAGGAGAAGCGCATGAGAGCTCGAATCAAGGCAAGGCCCACTAGAAACAACCCCGACATCTAGTGGGAGTGGTAGCCCGAGCAAGTACCAAGAAGCCTCTGAAAATAGCCAACAAAAGTGTCACCGACGGCGGAGAGCGAAGTCGTGAGCCGACCCTCATCATCCGTGATAGCCGCAATAAAGTTCTTCTTGTGATGTTGGGTCATGAGGGAGTGGAAGAACCGACCGCCTCTATCACTCTCTTCAAGGAACCGGCATTTGAGCTTCGACCGTAAAACATTTTCTCCGCCGACTTGAGATTGATCGTGGCCCGCCGTGTCGCTTGTCTTGCTCAACAAGGCGGACATTATCTCTCGTCTGACCGTAAGGCTTGTCGAAGCCGCTCAAGATCATCTTGCGCACGAGCAACGCGCTCAGAAATATGACCGAAGTGAAGCTTATCGAGCTCACGCAGGGCCGCTTTAGAGCCTTAAGCTTGCGGCAGAGAGAGAACATCTGGGTGCCATGAATACCACGTGCCCAAGTGGCTAGCAACAATCGGGAGGAAACTGTCGTGTAGAGCCCACATGTTAAAAAATTTGAACGGCTTCCGACCGAGAGGAGGCGAACTATCAATCCGAACCCAAGCTTGAGCATGGTCGAAAAAGCCCCGAGTGGACCGAAATGGACTCGAAATAGGCAGAGAGGAAACGGCCGCAGGGGGTTGGCGAGAACTCTGTCAATCTTGGTCCAAACACCGCCGCCGTTCCAAGTGAACCGGCCGCCCGTATACGCTAGGTCCCGTAGACCCGCATCCAAACAACAAGAGCGAAAATCCGAAAGACTCATAATTGGACCCCATCACTCCGTTATGCTTATCTTCCGGAGAAAGGATAGAGTTGAAGTCGCCGAGAACAATCCACCGACTAGTAGGATTCCGTGCCCGAAGATTCGTCCAAAGCTCACGACGATTGGAGATCGTGTGAAGACCGTAAACAAAGGTGGCGTGAAACTCGTGACCGATGAACAAGGCTACGAATATGGACATGCAACCCTTGAGGGGAAAAATCCAAGAGCTCGACCGAAACCGTATCCGGATTCCAAAAGAGGGCAATGCGAGCTTTGGAGGATTCGCAGGCATTAGAGGCAAGCTTCCACCGCTTAAGCCGAAACCGATGAAAGCGAGCTAGCTTTGTAAGGCCGAGCTTGGTTTCGACTAGAGCACAAACATCTAACTTCTTCGAACACATGAGGCCGCAACCTCATGTTGTTTTAGGGGACAATCGAGGCCCCTAACATTCCAACCGAGGACAATCATACAGCCCGCCGCAGAGGCAGTGCCCCCTTAGCACTCCGTTTCGTCTTCTTTATCTTGCGGCGCTCCGTTAGCGCCGGAGCTTGCGCCCGAGACCCTTCGACCTGCCGAAGGTCTAGCAAGCCAGCATTGACCTTATGCAACAAAGCCCCATCAGTGGTGCCTACCTCAACAATCGGCCGGTCGAGTCGCGCGAAGCAAGCTTTCTCGGGGCCGCCCCCGCGCACCGCGCCCGGCCCGAGCGCCAACAAGAACAGCCGCGCGCCGCCGCCAGCGAAGAACAGGCTGCGCACTAGCGCTAGCCACCGCAGACCCATCCTTAGCGCCCGTGGCCACTACCGACGGCTCCGAGTCACCGAGCCCATGCTCGCACCGGAGGCCGCCCCCCGAGAGCCGCGCCCGTCCCGTACCCCAACGGCTACCGGCCGCGCGCCCGCACCAACCACTGCATCCGCCGCCCTACCCGAGAAGGAGCGACCGCAGGTGCTTTACCCTTATCCGTCCGAGCCGAAGGACCTAGAGGAGACCCCCGAACTCGCTCATCCGATTGCCGCCCCAACCGAGAGGGCGAAGCCGGCGAGAACGATGCCGCCGATTTGAGCGAGCGCCGGCTTTGGCCCGACCCGTAAACTAACGTCCACTCTCCCGTCGCAGCCCCGGCCTCCGAAACCATAGGGTCAAAATGAACGACCTCCGAAGGAGCGCCCGCAAGGCTAGTAGGCACCGCCGAGCCCCCCCAATAGCAGGCCTCCGAGAGTCGCCTAGGGCTCGCATTCTCGACATGGCCGACGCTCCGACTCGGCCGGCCACCCGAGCGCCTTCCGGCAAGAAGCCGTAGAGTGCCCTAGAATTCGGCAGCTGCTCGCAGCGGCGTCGGACCGTTTCATAAACCACTTGCCGGCGAAGAGAGGAGCCATTCGGCAACCCAATACTTAAGAATTTCGAAGCTCCTCCATGATGTTGACTTCAACCAAAACCCTAGCAAAGGAGATCCGTTCCATGGAGGCAGCTAGCCGGTCACACCGGATAGGCTTGCCCAAGCAGGCTAGCCACTTTCGAAAGGCATAAAGGGGACCAAGCAGCTAAGAGGCAAATTCGAAAGCTTTACCCAAACCGAGACTTGCGCCATTTCGGTGAGCGAAAAGTCAAAGAATTCGGCATAGGTCTGAGCAATAACGGCCGGCCGAAAATCGATACGGCCCCCATTCGAACCGAGAGCTTAGCCTCGTCTGAGGCAAACTTATACACAAGCCACCGGAGTCATGGATCGATAACGAAGCTTGACATTGCCATGTAGTCTCAATAATGCCGAAAGAGCCTTATAGCCCGAGACTTGCCGACAACATAACCAATCGTGCAAGACTTCCATATTTCGCATTGCGAATCAGCGGCAAGCAAAGAGCAAGTTTTGCTTTGAGTTATAGCACTATAATGAGTGAGCTTGGGCATAGAGCGGCATTACGGTTAGAAGCAAAAAGATCACGCCATTTGGAAGAGGGGGCTTGAGAGTTACCTCGGCGCAACTGGGGGAGGAGAGTGGGGGCGGTCATGGTGCGGAGGCCTCGGTGGAGCCCGACAGAACATGCTCGTACGTCTCAAGCCCTTTGCCGGAGCATGAGCCGTAAATGTGCCCGCAAGAGCTAGCCAAAGCTCGGGCGGAACCGGGGGGCTGGAAATTTCGGCGGGAAACCAAATGGCCACCCAAACTTGAATTTTCGCAGCCGCAAAAATCTAGCGGGAATCTAAATTGCCACCCAAAGTTGAATTTTCAGCAGCAGAAGTGTTTTGGCTGGAAGCCAAATTTTCACTCAACTTGGTGGGAGGGAAAACCAAATTTTCACTCGAACTTTCGTAGCCGCCGTCTACCTCATCGAATCCAGCCCTTCTTCATCCGAGCTTGAAGCTTCATCACCGAAGAGCTCTTCCACAGCCAGCCGGCGACCGCAGGGTCGAGAGGGCCGCCGCTTTAGACCCGCCAGTGGGGTGCTAACCGAAATCGAGGCAGCATTTGGAGCCGGTGGCCGGAGCAACCAGCAGCAAGGACCGGTTCTGTCCGCGAGGAGTGGTCTTCACCTTAGGGGCGACTTCTTCTTCTTCTTGGCCATGGCCGTAGGGGAGAAAGACCCAAGTGACGAGACGGTGGAGAGGGAAACTGGAGAAAGAAATGGAGGGCAACGGG